>CM073763.1:74971017-75132768 GCA_037127475.1 Arma custos | reverse complement strand
TCTAGGGTATGCTTGCATACTGTTGTTTCCTAAGGTTTCTTTCAGCCTTCTGTTTGGCATACTCTTTAACAAAGCCGTCGTCAAAATTGGCTAAGGAATATAAAGAATTCTCGTTAGATGTAGCGCTCAAATGTGCCGCGTCGTTGTCAGATCTTGCTGAAATCTTCTTCTCGATCCTTTGGTGGGTTCTAAAACAGCATAGGGTATCCTATATGATCAAATCTATTAAAGAAACCCAGAGAAGGAAGAAAATAACTTTGGTGAGGCAAAACATAAGATTAACACACTATCTACTGCTTTTGACTACGGTTTTATCCATTTTAGCTTATTTAAACTGGGGCACAAAGGATGAAGGTTTGGCATTTATTTTTGTCCTTATCAGTTATTCCCTCATATCTAATTCGACGATATGTTTCGTCGGGCAGTTCTGGGATATTCTTCGCCTTCTCGCACTCTTGTTCCGTGAGGGTACGCAGCTTTTTGACGAGAGTTCCGTCATCAACTACGGAAGGTTCCTATCTATTTGTGAAATGGTCAATGATATATACGGACTACAACTCTTGTACACGATAACGCGACTCTTTTAAAGATTATTGTTTGTCTTTACCTCCTCTTGTTACCGGTTTATCCTATTTTAAGCGTTCAAAGCCTATTGCGTCTGACTATAGTGGCCTATTGTATAGTATGTATTAGTTCTATTATATTGGCCTGTTGCTACTTTCAGAAACAGGTTAAAATTAAAGTATTATGATTATATTGACCTGAATTATCTCAGCTTTATCCATATTCAGGGTTTTTTTTATGGTTCTGTTTTCAGGAACGAAATTTTAATGATGATTTGAGAAGAAGAATGATCGAGGAAAAGTCCAGAGTGCTACTGAGAAACGTAATACTTTTTCTTACAAAAAATTATAACTTAATTTTAATGATAATAATATTTTAATAATTTTTTATTTATTTTCCTAGGAGAAACTAAATTTTCACTTCCTGGTTGGCCAAGAGACTGTCTTCACAGCTTGTGGATTCTTCAAAATTGACATGCGGTTGATATGCTCAGTAAGTGAATCAATCATGGTAGTAATACCTCCTCATCATATCATAATTCGGTCTGCCAGTTTTAATAATAAGTAGTAATAATACTTAATCTTTATATCACATAAATAGGTTTTTAGTGACCATGTTAAATATTAATTTACAGTTGTGAAGCTATTAATTACAAAATACTCATACATGACTAATATAAGATCTGATCTGGCTCACAGAGTAGAACTTTGGGGCTCCACTAGGCCCCATCGAATTCCTCTCGTATCCAATCCTTATCATCAATGGTCTTTACGTAGTTACGAATAATTGAATCCTTAATCACTTATATGCCCCATTGTTGCTGATTTGACCTGAACCCGATATCAGTCCTTTCATGGCAAACTTTATTTCCACTCAAACCCACTAGTTCCAAACCCAACCATCTCTACTGACCCATTGATCCAGTCAAGTGTCAAGTGTGATCCTACTATAATAGTCCTGAAGACGACCTGCAATGTTGGTAGAAACGTCGGCTTCCAAATAAACAGATCTCCCTATGTAAGAAAAGTTTTTGACCTCCACCCGGACCATTTTCTTTCTCATACATATATATATATATATATATATATATATATATATATATATATATATATATTATTATACTAGTGACATATATATATATATATTATATATTAGTTGACCTTATATATATATATATATATATATATATATATATATATATATATATAAGGTCAACTAATATCATTCAACGGTTAATTATATAATTTAGTTTATTTTGCAATAAAACGTAAGCAATTTAAATATATTAGATGTCATAATATACGCTGTACTGTTCCTTCCTCTCAGTACTGATTTGAATTTACTTATTTTTTGCAGATGATCTCCGCCACTGCAAGTTACCTCGTGATTGCTCTGCAATTCGGATCTGATAAACGCCGATTGCCAACAAACATTTCAAATGAAAATATTGAATATATGTAATTGTTGTTGACAATACAAATGTGTGTGTACATCAGATGAATTTGATAGGATATTTTAAAACGAATCAGATATTATTATATTCATAGTTTTAAAACATGTTATACGTCCTCCGCGTGGGGATACTGCGTGAAGGGAAAAATTAAAAAATCATACCATATATTCAAATCTGTCATGCGGTTAATTCGTTTAATTCCATCAAACAGCAGCTTTTGACAGAGCTTTCCTTATCCGATCCTCATCCTTTTGAAACTCTATATCTTCTTCCATTCGTCGTTCCAATAATCTTCCAGTCTTCAAATCCCGTATATTCCATCACCTATTATCCCAACAATTCCCAAAAAATCGAAAATAGTAGGGGGTCAGTTTTGACTTTATGTTCTCTTTATTCGATGAATGAATGATTTTTTTTTATGTACATTTGTATGTGTTATTGTGTGTTTATATATATATATATATATATATATATATATATATATATATATATATATATATATATATGAGTGTGTGGAATTTAAACCATATACATATGTATTATTAATATCATATAGATAAATATTAAACAAGACAAGAAGGGATGAAATGTATAAATCTCTGATAATATTGTTTAATTTTTCTTATGTTTTTTTCTTTGCATAAATTTGATATATATATGTAACCATAAATTGTTTCTCTTATATAATTATTGTTACCTTATTTTAATTTATTTTCTTTCTTTTCTTCTATGTTCTTAAAATATTGTTACTGTAGGTATTTCACATTTTTTTTCTTGTTCATTTTTTTTATTCTTTCTCACTTACTAAATTACTTGTAATAATTAGTTAGATGTAATTATTTTACACTCTAAGACATAATAGCTTACAATACCTGCATTGTTATTGTAAAGGGACTTGTTCCAGAATAAATAAAGACATTATTATTATTAATTCGGAGTGTGCAAAAAAACGCAATAAAAAAGCTAAATTGTTGTTAGCATTAACTGTCATTTGATAATGTTTTATTGTAGCTCGACCACTGCAGTGAATTTTCAGAAATAAAACATTGAAACATACAATTTATTTTATTTATTTACTTTTTAACTAGATTTTATTTTTAGAGTTATTGCCAGTATATGAACACACATCTTTTGTCTTGAAATCTAAAAACTAAAATTTATAAATCGATCATTTTTCCATTTCTTCTTTTCGGGTGAGAGGAAAAATGTCAACTACCTCAAAAGGATGAACAATATGTTAAGGTATTCGAAAATAAGGTGAATTCAGGAGATTAAAAAACGCGAAATGGCGGAGCCTGCACCCGGTTATTATTACTGAAGTGATGACGTCCCTAATTAAGATGGCCTTGCAAAGTTGTTGGGATTGGTAACGAACGAATTCCTAAAAAGTTCATAAGCGTTGTGCCGACTAGTTAACGTCTCAGGAGTTGACCGATGAGTGATGTGTTAAGATTGATCTGGCAGATTTGGGTTTGGGTGGAAGGAAGATTATAAACAGAGATCGGAGGTATCGGCATCTAGCCTTCGGGTTCGCTAAGCACAATTATCAGTATTATTAATGTTATCATTTTTATGTACACACATCACAAGATAACTGTGTCATATTTGTTTGTAATTGCAAAATATCAAATTTATTTTGTTAAACGATCATTAATGAAATAGTAATAACTATGAATAATATCAGTTCAATGTCAACTCTTGGCACCATTATAAGCCCTGCGATGTGAGTCGAAACGTAAGCTTTAGAATAAATAGTTCTCCTTATTTAAGAGATTCCCCCCCCCCCTCTTACCTCCTCCCGGAACATTACCTTCCTCGAATAAGTAATAAGTAACAGGTTAGTAGTTATAAATGTTGGTTAACTAAAGTATATTAAGGGTTGGAGGGTTCGTGTTCGTATTATAAATGCCATTTGCATATAAATTATTATTATAGCCAATTATTACGATTAATATATAAATAATGGTAGTATTTAAGTTGCCCAAGGATTAAATAAAGAATCGTAACATATCAGAAGCTTTATAGTAAGGAACCATTTGATATTACGAAGATACAAGAAATCCATGCGTTTAAGCGCGTCAACTTCAGTTAATTTTACTAAAAATGAAATTGGTTTAGTTGAGCTCTTAATTTTTAAGTTATAATTTACTACATTTATTTTTATTTTCGATTTTTGTTATAAAAAGGCTGTACAGAATCGTTCAAACACGGCAGCGCCCGCCTTCGACGCTTCAAACAATGCCGTGTTTATTTTGTTCTTAAATATTGACCACTCCGCCGTCACCTTTTGTATTCGGTGTCAACATGATTTTCTCTCCTATAATTTTTCCCTATGTTCATATTATTCAGTTAACCATTGAATTATTAAATTAATTTTTATTTTCCTATGCTACCGAAACTCAAATTATTAATTTTAATTCTAAAATAAAAATAATTTTGAATTTTAGCTTCCTGCGTGCTATTTTCATTAGTTATAAGTAAATTTGAAACATAAATTAAGTGTGAAAAGGAATTTTCTCTGACATATAACATTGAACCATGAAAAATGTATCACTTGCTTCAAAAAATTGCTGGCACAAAATAGATCTAGGTCTATTGTGATCATTTTGAATCCTTTATTCACGATTTATTCATAGTCCTGATGATGCATTTTCTGCAATTTATACCTAATTTTCATATAGTACATTTTATTTTTACACTTCTCCAAGAATAACCCCTGCAGCTTTGAAGTTTTATAATGCCATGAATGGTTCTTTTTTTATCCTTTCCAATAGGAAACGGTTTTGAAATACACTTATAATTAGCATATGTACATGCAAAAGTTTTAGCCGAATAAAATATTGGTATTTGAAGATTGGATGCACAAATCAGCGACTATTAATGTGATAAGACCAAGGCTGTCTGATAGGCTATATCTATCATTTGATAATTTGTAATATTAAGATACTCTATGTGTTGGTATTTCCAGGAATCTATCCCAAACCTAAAAATATACTAGAAACCACAAAATCAATTCTCAGTATATTGATTCTTAGAATATGCAGTTTTTAACGTTTTCATAATAATTAATTATTATTAGCATTACAATTAAGGCCATCATGAAGTCAGCCTATGTTATAACAAATATGAAATTGATGATGCAAAATCTCACATCTTACAAAAGAATGTCATAAGACAAAAAACCCAATTTTTCAATAGAGAATGCTGTATGTTAGATTATAACTCTCTGATGTTGGCGGAAGGACGCCATGTTGTATGTTGTCCGATGAATAAAGTTCTATTAGTCATTTGTCTATTAGTTATCCTTTATTATTTTATCAACTCTTTTTTTTTCCTTGCATAGGAACCCTTTGAAAGGACCGTTTATTTATTGGCACATTCCATACTTGATACTATGTGCCTTTTAAATTCATTTTTACCATAAGGATTAACAACAATTTGATAATTCTAACACATATACAAAAGACATTATTACTTATATGCTGTTACAAATTAACAAAATTAAAATTACAATAATTATCTATGTTTCACATTGTAGGTAAGATTATTCTTAAATAGATGTCAACTTTTCGAAATCAATACTCTAAATAAATTTAGTGAGTTCGGGTCGAAAGTGATTGTATAGGTCCTGTTCAGCAACTGGCCAAACTTTCCCTCTTAATATTGTGGAGATAATTAATTTTGATCTTTGTCCTTCATACAATTGGCAGTCATATATTATATGTTTAAATGTCTGTTCTTCTTTGTCTATTGAGCAAGTACTATCGTTGGTTATGTGAAATCTGTGTAAGTATGATTTGGTATGTCCATGTTCAGTTAAAACCTGAGTTAGTTTGTAGTTAGTGGATTTTATTAATTTGAAGTTATCGTTTGTTAGTTTTGGAATGAACCTATGCAAAATAGGAGATTTATTTGAAATAGTCCACCGTTCATTCCACCTCATAACTGATTCTTCCCTAATTTTGAATTTTATGAACGAAATTGGTGTTTTTTGAAAAGATGGAGACATATCACTTTGTGCTGCCTCTTTTGCTAATTTATCCGCTATCTCATTGCCCTCAATACCAGAGTGATCCTTTACCTATATTATTTTCAGAGAAATTTAGAAGCCTAAGTGTGCACAAGTTCATTCTGATATTTCTGTAAGCTCGTCATGTATGCCAGTGTTGATAACTGATTGTGTCAGATCATGTCATCTGTTCGTCTATTTATGTCAGTATGTATGTTGTTTGGAAGGTCAAGAAGGAATTCTGTCGCTTTTACGACTGCGTACTTCTCAGCTTGGTTGTTGGAACTCCTGGAGCCTAGTTTGTTCTGGGCATTTCACATCTTCCCATTCGTGTCCCAAAGTAGCCAAGCACAGCCTACATTATTGCCTTCTTTACTTCCGTCCGTGTAAATGATAGATGATACATTTCTGTATCCGTTCCGTTATGTCCCCGTTATCAACCCTTAGAAAGTTTTTAAAAATTTGATTTTAAATTACAAACTTTTTTTATTTTAAATATTTTTATTTTAATTATGCTAAAAATATTTATGTTTTGTTTTATTTATTTTATTAATGTTTTGTTTTAATTATGTTAAAATATGATTTAATTTTAGTTTGTAGCATAATTCTCATAAAAATAGGTAGAAAATTGTATTTATCCAATTGGTAATCCAATTTTAGGATTAAAGATGAAAAAAAGAAAGATCGACATAAAGTCAATTAGAAAAATGGAGATCGATGTGTACACTGCATGGTTATGTAGAGTTAAAACAAAACAATTAGTTAATGGCCTTTCATATCATCCGATAGTGAAGATGATGTACTAAAACAGTTATCCTCCTATTACATTAAGCACCTCAGACAGCATTAGATTGTGGAAAGCATGGACTTCGACAAGGTGCTCCAAGATATCTTCTACGTCCCAAGGATAATGGGGAATTTCCCCTTCAACTGCCAGTTCAGGCTTTCGAAGAAGTTGCTGGCCTACAGTAGTTTTGTAAGGTTTCTAACAGCCTACGGTTTGGCATACTATTTCACAAACCCGTCGTCACTATTGGATGAAGAATATGAAGAATTCTCGTTTGAAGTTGCGCTCAAGCTACTCGTGTCATTGTCAGATATTGCTGACAATTTCATCTCAATCATTTGGTGGGTTTTGAAACAGCATCGGGTATCCTTTCTGATGGAGTCGATTAACGAAATGCAGAGAAGGGAAAAAATAATTTTGGAGAAGCAGCACATAAGTTTAATTCACTACCTATTGCTTATGATTGCGTTTTCTTCATTCTTAACTTATTTCTCCTACACCTCAGAGAAAAAAGGGATGTCATTTACTATTTTCCTGCTCAGTTATTTCCTCATATCCAGTTCGACGGTGTGCTTGGTCGCCCTGTTCTGGGATATTCTCCGCCTGCTGGCACACTTGTTCCGTGAGAGTACACAGTTTTATGACGAGAGTTCCGTCATCAACTACGGAAGGATTCAGGCTATTTGTGAACAGGTCAATGATATATTTGGACTACGACTCCTGTACATGATAACGATACTTTTCTTACAAATTATAATTTTTCTTTACGCACTCTTATTACCGCTTTACCCTGGCGTAAACATTCTAAACATTATGCTTTTTGTTAAAATGATGAACTGTATTGTGCCTATTGGTTCAATTATAATGGCGTGTAGCTACTTTATGAAACAGGTTAAACCTAAAATATTATTATTATATAGATCCGAATATCTGCTATATTTATTTATTTTTTTGTTCCATTTCAGGAAAGAAATTTCAATGATGATCTGAGAAGAAGAATGATCGAAGAAAAACACAGAGTACTCCTGAGAAACGTAAAACTTTTTATTATTGATTATAGCTATCTACATACTAGTTTATTAAGTTTGCTAATTTTTCCGTTTTTACAAGGAGAAAATAAACTTTCACTTCTTGGTTGGACAAGAGACCGTATTCACAGCTTCTGGTTTCTTCAACATTGATAAGTCATTGATATGCTCCGTAAGTAAATTCATAGTCACAGTCGTTGTTACTGACTTATATCATATTAAAAAATCATACATAATAGATCTGAAATAAAATACTTGTATAATAAAAACCATAAAGGTTATTGGGGTCAGCACATGGTAGGTTTCATTCTGGTAAGCCAACGCTATTGCTCAGTTATATCAGATCACACCCAACCGCCAGATATTTTCCTCCAATTAGAGGCTGGGTGAGCCCTCAGGATCGTCTACCCAATAATCAAGAGTATATTACATAATTTACTTTATTCTAAAACACAACGTAAGAAACTGTAATGTATAAGCATGTTTCTTAACATTATACAACTACCTACTCTCAATACTGATTTGAATTGGTTTGTTTTTTGCAGATGTTCTCCGCCGCTACAACTTACCTAGTGATTGTTCTGCAATTCGGATCTAATCAACACCGTACGCTGGCAACAATTTCACAAGAAAGAATTTATAATATTTCACAATAGCTATAATTTATATAGACATTTCGAACGTGTTGATGCATAAAATTAATTTGTTTTTAGTTAGTAGCACATAGAAAATTACAAAATACATAAGATCTTATACTATTCATAGTTTTAAATCGTGGTATAAATTTATTAAAAAAGGTATTATCATAACTCATATATTAGATTAAAGAACAATACAAATTTTAATAAGTAGGCAATATAAACTGTCATTGGATGAAGCTTTTATTGCAGCTGGACCTAAGATGGCATTCGGAGAGCTAAATTTCACGATGCCTAGTCGAAACTAAATTTTTATAATCTTTCATTACTATAATATTTTAGGATTTTTTTTAACTTTACAACAATTTATCCATACTAAAGCATTTTTATTAACTTGATCACAAGAATACAATACCATCTTTATTTACATTTGTAAAGTAGCATGAATATTTTTTTAAAATAAAAACGATAAAAGACCATAAAAAATATTATATTTTATTAATTGTTATTTTGATGGTGATTATTTTTAAATATTTTGGTTTTGAAGAGTAAAGATTTAAAAATAAATAATATTAGTTTCTACTTGGTGGTGCATTAGCTCTTGAAAAACCATTTAGTTGTGGTCGATCTGAAGGGCCCATTTTGGATAATTTTAAATAGAAATTAATAGAACAACAAACTCTAGTTAATCAGTAATATATAAAATCGCAAAATTCCTCTTCCTCTGCAATCCTCTATCTCACCCCGCAGTAAACCAAGGGCTTCTAATCTCATCCTGGCAATCTAATATTTATTCTGATTATAGGCTAGGAAATTTTGTTTAGAATTAAAGCATAGTATTCTACAATTTATTCCATAAATATGAGCGGAGAAGCTCAGTAGTCGAGGGCTGAGTTGCTGTGCCTAGAGCCCCGAGTTCAAATCCGGCTGTGGCTGATTTTATTTGATCTGTTGGCAGTCGGGAATGGATCCTTTGGAACTGGGATCCTCCTGGGCTTGCACAGCCTCTATAAAATGCGTAACCAAGATAAGGAAAAATTTGGTGGTTCAGCGTGATCTAGAACAAATCACCTATTTACACATCCGTTGTACAAGAAACAGTACAGTATCAACCACATACTGAGCCCAAGACTCTTCATAAGTTTTAGTGGTACAGATAACAAAAAAATCTATAAATAGATTAAGACATTGATTCAGTATTCCAATCATCAAAATAATCAAAAACAAACTCTTTATCACTTCCATTCTTACATTGATAAAGTGATTTTAATTTAATCGCTTCCCCTCTTCTTTAAAAATTCTATAACACTAAAAAAAAAATAATCATTCCTCCAAATTATAATAATAGCTTTTCGCTAGGGAGCTAAACCACCCCCTTGAGAACAATGACAAGCACTACGCCCTCCAAAAATAATTAATTCATTTCTTTTGTAACCGGTCCCTTTGGCATGCCCGCTGTTCAAATGCTTATTATCTCAGTTTATGAAGAGCCTCTGCTCTCGTGCATTTGTCTGATTTAATAAAACTTCTAAAGGGTTTTTGTGGTACTTCCATCTGTTCAGCAAATTACAAGGGGATTTGAGGAATGAATTTGAATACACCGATATATTTGATATTTCATGGCTCGTTGCTTACATGATGCATTATAGTGTATTTTTTAGAATTGAAATAAGTTTAAAAATAGATAAGTATATTCTAGATTGTAACCACTGTCATCTGACTCAAGAGCGTTTGGGTAATGGACGATATGAAGGTTCAAGAAACTAAGTCCTTTTTAGAGATTTTAATTCAATTCTTAATTAATTCAATTAAAAGAGATTTTAATTCTTCAATTCTCCAGTAATTTCATCATTTTGTAGACCGAATATTTTACAAAATATCCTACTTTCCAACACATTAGGACGTTGTTCATCCTTCAACGTGTCATATCCACAATGAACAGGATAATAAATAGTTTTATAAATTTTAATTTTTAAATTTCTAAGCAACATGCCTATTAATGTCGAGAGCTAAAAATCACAAGCATTTCCTGCCTTAAATACTGCTTTTTTTTTTCTCCTTGAATTTCATTTTGCTCTTTTCATCATAGAACCTCTCGACATTTTCAAAGTTATTCCTCCCTACAGCAAAATCACCGCCGTTTCTGTTAACCATATACTTCGTTTTCTCTCAATTTACTTCGAGTCATATTTCATTACCAGAACTCATCGACGCAATTGTATTACGGATCTCATTAAAACGTAGTAGAGAGTCCCACGATTGGCAAATGTGGGAAATTCCTGGAAAGATCTTTCCGGCAATGTCCGATGGATTCGCTTTCCAACAAAGAGAGAGCTTCAAGGTATGTGACGTCTGTTTGGGCGCCATACTCACTTTTTTTAGTTCCATAATTATCATATATAGTACCTTCATTTACCAAATGTAAACTAGTCCCCATGTAAGTCTCCGGGTGGGAACTGTTTCATAAGATTCTTGCCGTAAATCGGAAAATAAAATTATTAGAAGTTGTCTATTTTTGCATTAGCAATGAGATATATTATATGGCCAGAATATTTTTCTTTCTTCTTTCCTCTTTATTTAACTTCGTTGTATGACCTCTTCATGGTACTTTGGGTTACAACGATCTTAAAAATACTATTCTTTTACTTTTTCGACTGACGAAAAACACAATTTTCATTAATTTCATCCCATCATTTAATATTTCAATATAATTTTCCTGTGTTAATTCATTATAGTGGTAGCTTCCTTAATCATTGGCCCCTCTCCTCTAGTCAAAGTCCAGTTTGAAGTCCTCTGTACTCCGCTTGTTTCTTACTAGCATCAGACCTTTTATGTTAAATTAGAGTTTAATGTAATTACTAGTCCTGTATTTCCTCTTCCTCCCAAGAGACAGCAGTTACTAACTGACTTTAAATTTTATTCCTTACCTGTCACATAGAAGAAAGCTAGGGATGTATGCAGTGCATTTTATTTAGTTGTGTGCGCGTCACTTTTAATTTAATTTGAATTGTGAGCTTTGAATGGTATAAATTATTTTCGAATGTCTTAAAAAGAACTGTATCAACTACAAAAGATCTCGGATTTTGTAAATGGTAGAAAATATACTGTTTATAGGGCAATTGTTAAGTAGGAGGCGATTTGTCTCATGAGATCATGGTCAGCGGTCCAACTGGTTGAGTCCCATGAGGAACATAGGTGCAACAGAGACCATTCGTTGTCAACATGTTAAATAATTTACCTGTCACAGGTGGATTGATACATGTATCCTTCAGAATAGTAACTCAGAGCTCTACAAACTGAGTTACACCTCTCCTCAAATGTAAAGGAAATTACTAATTTAAATTTCGAATACATCACTTAGCTATAATACTTCTTGCCGTGTTTCTTTTATTGCTTAGATACATTCTTCCAAAGTATTTTATATACAAAATAATAAATTCAAAAGTAAGTATAAAAAGAGAGGTTTCTTTGCAACAATCGTGACTGTCATTGCATGGATCAGAAATTTCAGTAATGATTTTGTTAAAATAATGATTAAGTTCTACATCATTAATCTAAAGATATAAAACAAAAAACCAATAGAAAAATTCTTTACTAAAAACTGAGCCAAAATATATTAAAATGTAGTCAGAAGAAGTATGCTCAAGAAAAAACAAGCAGTAGCCAACTGTAAATGTTTATTATTCAATACTAATAAAACTAAACTAAATAATATAAATAGAATAAATAGCAATATAAAGCTCGGCTTTATTAATAACGAATGCGTATAAACATCTCTCTTCAGATACAGGAAAACTAATTTATTTAATCTTTATCCGTTTCCTGTTGCAAAAAGTTTTACTGGGGTCCAAATTATGATTATTTCGGTAGAGTTCTGTGAGCTTTTCGGACATTAATTTATATCCGATTTTAAAACAGTGTCCGATTTATATCGGATTTAAAACATGAACTTATTGATTATTCTATAGAAATAAATGTTTTTTCGGTGCCGTAAAGCTAAGATGATGGGTGAGAACATATACTCCGTTTGTTTGTTAGTGCTACAATGTTTACTAACCTTGCTGATGAAACAGTACTTAATATTCTGGTGGATCTATCTTATAATGTTAGCGACCTATTTGTAGTTTTACTATATGCTTTATCTGATTCTGCCCAAACCTGATTTTAGATTCCCCCCCCCCTTTTCTTTTTTAGATTAATCCCAACTCAAACACTAGTTTCAAACCTAGCAACCTCTTCAATTCCTGATCACCTTCCTAGGCTTCTGAAAAGAAGATGGCCTCATGACCTTTTAAGTTTAATTTGTTATGGGTAGTCCACTGGGTAGTTTCTCTACTCGTCTTTATGCATCATACGTACTACGTATATTGTTATAATACAGTTGCAAATTTCAACAAATGAATGACGTCTTTATTTTATTTTTTATTTGGATTGATCAGTATGCTGTGTATTAAGGCAATCCAATGTAGTTGGACAGCACTGCTGAAAATAAAGCATTTCTCTCTCTCTCCTTTTGGCCTTAGGAACTTGAAACGCTTTGCAAGAATCCCCTCGGGTAAGTTCCCATAAACAGAACACTAACCCTTAAGTGTTTACGCAAGGCGTTTTGCCACCACACCCTTCGACATTGACACTGACTTTGATCGGCTCCAGGTCTGCGCTAGGCCATTATTCAATAATCCCATCGCGAATATTAAAGCCCGGAGAGGATGGTATTACTGCGATTGACTGACAACTGAAGTGTAGCGTGCCGCACGCCAGCGCTATTTTCGTATCTGCTTCGTTCCAATAGCTGTCCATGACATGGGGTACCGTTGTACTTAATGATATTGCATATTCCGACCTAAGTGATAATAAATTTACGTACAGAAACATACTATGTAATAGTGGTGTGTATAAGTAATATAATATAACGTTAAAACATTTGTATACCACAAAACAAACAATTAGGAATGTCCCGATTATATGTACATGTGTAGATTTCAAGAAACCTTACAAATCAGCCGTAACATGGACTCAATTTTGAAACACTACGATTCATTAATAATTCTTAGAAACACGTCACCTAAAGTTAAATTCATGGGTAAATTATCGGAACCCTTCATGATCAAAACTGGAGCATGCCAAGGAGATTGCTTATCTCCATTTTTCCTTACCTTATTTTTGGACTAACTCATCGAAGAATGGGAAAAATACTAGAAATCATGGAGGCTGGTTACCGAACTCAACTCGGAAGATACAAAATAAAAGATGGATATATCGTGTCCACCATTCGCTGATGATCAAGTGATACTCGCAGATAATCATGAAACTTCAATCAAACAATTAGAGATTATCAAAGAATGTGCAGAGAAGTATATTTCCATATCTCATTTCAAAACACAGAATTTGTTTCCACTAAATTTGGTATTCAAAGTTTAAACAAAAAAATATAAGAAAACAGAATTTATTCCGGACCTATAAGGGTCGAGATTTTTTTTTTTTTATTTATCTATCCAATGCACGTGGCATCTGCCATTCGAAGAGCCTTCTAATAAAGACATGCTTCGTCATCATTGTTTAAAATATCCTTAAGACCACTACAATATCGTAAGTGTGCACCGTTCATTGCAGCAGAAAGGTATATTGGAGAAACATCAGATTCTGCATGTATCAGCCGATGTACCTGGAGGTAATCATTGCCTATGATAAGACTGAACCTTCCAATAGCTTAGCCTCATGGATGATCCCGGAGAAGCTGCTGAATATCACCAAATTAATGACAAATTACGACGAAGTTAAGATGGAAGCATTGCCTCGTTGAAGGTCTAAAGAAAAAAGGAATGCCCAGCAGATGTACTATTAACTAGGAAGAAGGGCTAAGGACCGCAGTGCCAATAAACGCAAATATCTCTTAATTATTTCTCTTGCCCTTTCATTATACAATTGTTTCACCATCGATATCCTTTTAAGCTATTTGCAAAGACAACAACCACTGGAAATTCATCAGTCCCTTTCGGAGGTCTTGACCGATGAATAATTTTTCTCAAAGTTACCAGATGAATTTTTTACCAGATCATTTTTATCATTAATACCAGATGATTTACAATTTTCTTTTCGCTGGAAATCGCGAAAGAAGTATTTATCTGTGCTGAATAAACTTGACATAGGAAAGGGAAGGATAATAAAGGAAGAAGGAAGAAAGAAGGGACAAAGAGCCGTCAATTACTAATGCAGCTCCAGGTCTTGGAGGTCTAATGCTCGAATAGCGTGTCTCGGAATTCTCTTCAGCGGGTCGGATGTCCCGGGTCTTAGACAACTAGATGGCCACATCAACGGGAGTAGTCCGAACGTTATGTCGGAACCTCTTCTATCTCTGAATATGAAATATTTTATACACACCACAATACGTAGATTGATTATAATCATAAAAGAAATGTATTAAAAAAGAACAGCATTGAATCAAATTTGACAGCACTACTTACTAGTATTTCTAAAGTGACACAATTGGGGTGACCTGCGGTCTAGTGATTAGCATAACAGCCTACTAAGGCCAAGATGGCGGGTTCGCAACCCGGCAGATGGCCCAAGGATCTTTTAAAGGGTGTAAAAAATCCTCGGTTATGCCATCCTTCGGAAGGGAAGTTATACGAGAGTCCCGAGCATGCAAGAAGCCGGGTGTTAAAAATAGTTAAAAAATCCCTATCGTAAATAATCCTGGGTAGGCAAAACTTTGAGCTCCCATCCTTCGTCCGATTAGCCTTTGCGACATGAAATTACGTCAAATGAATAAACAAAAAGACACTACTCACAAACCTACATTTTTGAAAAAAAAACCCGGCAAAAACTATTATGAAAAAATTAGCAGTAGAACGACTTTTCGAACTCTGAAACAGTAATAATGCTGCAAATAGAAATACAGTCGGCTCTCGTTAATTTGACACTCGCTAATTTGAATCTCTGGATAATTTGGAATTTTTCCTGGACCCTTGAAAAATTCTCGTTAAATTGAAAAAAATCAGTATAAATTGGTCCACTTGGATATTTGAAGTTGAAGGAATGGTATCTTACACGTCAACATGCAAATAATTTGAAGTCCGGGCTACCCTAGTCTCTATAATTTGAAGCGTTTATCGTGCACAGACCTGGCCTTTGTTTACATACATGCACAGACCCTCCGATTGTTTACATAAATGAGTAAGTTTACAGTAGGCAAGGCAGTCAACGTAGGCAGTTCAAACGTTAAAGCGATTTTGAATCTGTTCTCTCTTTTTATGTTCTGAAATGTTAATGTGATTTGCGTTATAAAAATGAATTCAAGAAAGAACAAGTGTCTTTCCATAAGTGAAAAAAAGCGTGTTATACAATCTGTGGAGGAGATCTCTTACGATCCTCCGCTTCTAAGCCCTCAGAAGTGACGATTTATTCGCAGCTCCCACCACTATCCAAAATTCATTGGACAACGATAGACTTAAGGCGCCCTCTCGACAGAAAATTACGGACTTCTGTTTAAAATGAATATTTGTGATTAATTGTACAAATGTTTAAAATAATAAATTACGAATTTTGATCAAACTCTTGTTAAATTGATTTTATTCCTCCCTCCCTCTTGATTATTTAAACCCCTGTTATTTTGAACACTTGGTAATTTGAAATTTTTCTCTGGCCCCTTGATTTTCAAATTATCGACTCTCGACTGTAATGAAATTTGTTTCACTATTGATTACCACAAGATCGAATACTCAACGGACATTGTGCCACTCTTGCCTAAAAAGGGGAATAGCGTTAGGACACCAAGAGTAGAGATGGGTAGATACTGTATTTTCTGTATTTTATTTATGTTCTGATACTTTTCTGTATCTGATTTTTTTTTCTTTCTTAACCCCTTGGATTTTGTTTTGGATTTTGACAATAACATATTACTATTAATAATGATACATGGTATCTCTTTTACTTCACCAGGTGCATTTTAATAGAGGATTGTACATTGAATTTTCTTAAGATTCATTAGATGGTAGGAGTGGGGGATCCAGTGATGGGGCTCACTAGTTCTTTCTGATTGGAGTTTGTTAGTAGTTTACTCAGTCCATGTTGAGTTGTGTTTGCCAGCTCTGAGATCGGCCTGTCGGTGTGTGTTGAATAGTGGGTTCGTACAATGTTGGAGGCTATCAAAGAATTTGATATGCCTCCGTGTGATGAAGTCCGTTACCGTCGGGAGTCAGAGGGTCTCGTGTATTATGTCTGATTTCCTCAGTATACGGTTTTGAAATTGTTGGAGCCTTTTTGAAGTTGTTGATGAAATGTTATTCAACATAGGCGCCCCATAAAGGAGTGCTGGTCTAATAACTGCCTTTATATCTGTATTATATTATATATCTGTCTTATATGTTATTATGATACTTTTACTAGTCATGGGTAGATACTGGATTTTCCTGTATCTGCATACAAGCGACACTGATAATTTTCTGTATCTGATACTTTTACTTGATACTTGTGTAGTTGAATACAGATATGCCGACTCAAAGTCACGGGCAATAACAGAAGTCCAGCGGTATTTAGATGGCCCATTTCCGGACGAAAACAATGACCCGTTGAAATGGTGGATGCAAAATGGGTACACTTTTCCATATTTATCATAGGTTGTTCGTAGAAAATTGTGTACAGTGTCACCATCAGTGCCTTGTGAAAGAGTCTATTTTAAAGCGGGAGAAATTTTAGGAAAAAGCACAATACGCTAGACGTCCGAAAAATTAAAAAAAGTTGTTTTTTTGAAATATAATATCTAATTTGACAGAAAAAGGAATTTTCATTTCAAATTATTAAATTTTTTTTATTATTTGATTTTAATTTTTTTTTATTTGCATATTATATTTTATTTTTATTATTATATACAATAAATTATTAAATTAAGAACAAATTTCACAGCCAACACATAGACTAATAATAAAAAAAAACAACTAAATGAAAAATATGTAAAGGAGATAGTTGGGGGGTGTTAAACAAAAGAAACTATTGTACTATTGTTTTCACCTATTTTAACTTTTCATATTCTATTCCTATCAACTATATTTTCAAAACAGTCATTGTACACTGGTGTTGTTGTACAATAGTTTTTCTATTATTCACATTTGTTATTGTACATATAGTTCCATACTTTTCTGTAACTTGGTAACATCATTAAGTCCGTTATCATACATTTTACAACTTTATTTTACTAGTTTTTCTGTATTCTTCATATTCCAACCTTTCTTTATATGTAAATATCCTCATTTTTGTTTCTTTTGTTTAACTCCTCCTTTTGATTTTCCTTTATATTATTATATTGTACTGTACTATCCATTCTGTACATTTATTTTCTATTTTTTATTTTATATGCGTTATTTATGATTTATCATTTCTGCTCATTTTTGTTAATTTTATTAAATCTGTCTTACTTTATTATATCTGCCATTATTTTCATTTTCTTTTCATTATCAATATCTTTGTTATATCTGTCTTTATCTTAATTTTATTATATTCTATCACATTTTCTATAATTATATCTGTCACTATTTCAATAATTTTGTTATATTTGTCTTTATCTGATTTTTATTATATCTGCCACTAGTTTAATGCCTTTTCATTATCAGTAATTTTTAAATCTGTCTATATCTTTATTTTATTATAATCTGACTCCTTTTTAATATTCTTTATCTTCTATTTTCATATCTGCCACTTTGTATTCTTCTACATTATTTGTCACTAGTATTGTTACTGTACAACTTTGATGTTTTTACATTTTTGTTCTGTTTGTTTCTCTGTTAGCCCTGAAGATGACCTACACTGTAGGTCGAAACGTCGGCACATAATATAAGTACTTCACTTATTCGGTGTTCTTATTGACTGCACCCCCCAACTATTTCCTTTACATAAGATCATCCAGTCAACCATTTTCATCTCATAAATGAAAAATAGTTAAACAATTTGTTTATTCATTTTATTTTTTTTTTCAGTACATTATTCTACGTTGGCTGAGAAATTTATTATTGCTATATTCCAACAACAAGCATTTAGTTAGGTTTACTTTTGTTTATCTTATTTTATAGATAATTTTTTTAACAATTTATATTTGAAAAGTATTTCATATCTACATATTAAGTTGCTACAGTTAGTATAGTGAGATAATAAAATTTTCAAACTCAAAAATTATAGAACATTTTATTTATTTAAATATGTACATATATATATATATATATATATATATATATATATATATATATATATTGCGAGATCACAGGGATATATAGGATCAGTGAAGAGAAAGGATTTGTCTAGCTGGAATGCGTGCCTTGGTAGCTCAGTGGTTAGAGCACCGCGCTAGAAACGCGGGCGACCCGGGTTCGAATCCCGGCCAAGACATAATCTTTTCTCTTCAAAATTAAAAAAAAAAAAAAAAAAATATTTAAATAATTAAAAAAGAACCATAAATAAAAAATATATATATATATATAGTCGGTAACATCAAACGGGCGGCAATACATGAAAGTAATTAGGGATGGGTAAGATTGTATTAATCTGACCGTATCTGATACTTGTATCAATTGATACAAAAGTATCAGGTACATTTAGACTGTATCTGATACTTGTATCAACTACTTTTTGTATCAGATACAAAGTAAATATCAGATTGATACAACCTTACCCATCTCTAACTAAGAGTAACACAAGTGCCTTCTGGCAGGCAAGCAGCTCTGAAGCAAGGGTTGATACTGGTTTGATGAGTGATAGACAGATACATATTCCTTTCATAGTTATAACTCAAAAACACCGATTTTTGAATCGCTTCACTTTAGAAATACTAGTGCATAATTCATTTTTTACAATACAGCATAACTCAGGAGAGGATACCCTCAGATCAGATAGCTGGACGATTTCGAGAAGGACTTAAAGCTGCTGGGTGTACAAGACTGGAGGAAAATAGCGCAAGATGGCAGATATTGGTTGGCTGTGATGGTGGGGTTTTTGCAGGACCATAGGACTAGAATTAAAATAGCTCAGGAGGGATTATTAAAATTTCAGAGAAGATTTTCTAAAATAAAAAATTCTGCAAACTGTTCCTTCTTGGTCTATTTTGGATTATTGATTTCTTAAGAAATTTCTCAACATTTTAAGAACTTTCTCGCCGTTTTTAGAACCTGCTTAAGGTTTGCAAGAAGATAGCAACCGATGTGTTGAGTATTGATTCGTGGTATCGTAATCCAAAGCAAAGTAAGATTTTTATAATACAACGTTGAATCTCAGGGAATAACTTTTGTTGCAATAAGCTTGGGTAATTCATAAAAGTTCCTTCATTTCATTTGCTTCTGTTAGACCCAACTTTGTGAAGCTGGTCTAATTTCCTAGAGACATTGAAGCTTGGAGGCCAAAAAAAAACTAATCTAACAAAACACCTACCTTTTATTCTCCTCGGTTTATTTCTCCTCAAAATTTTTATAAGGTAGATTACCGAAAAAACTTTTTTTAGTTTTGAATGTTTTTCTTAGTTTAAATAATAATAATTTCCTCAACATTAACTAACAACAAAACAAAGCATTAAATAAATGATTTAAATACATAATTTCAAATGCTAAAGACATTTTTATATTAATTATCACATATATCGATAATTCTAAACCTAATAACGAGACAATCAACTCACGCATAATACAACTAATTATTATAATTACTAGCCATCATGAAAGCCTTATCAAATGTATTTAATAGTGATCCGTCAGCCGGGAAATTTCTGAAAAGCCGAATGATAATTTTTAATTAATATTTTCAAAACAGATTTTAGTTAACATTAGTTGGAAAATGTATTATAATGAAATACTTTATAGCAACTTTTAATATATTGTGATACAAATCACATCCTAGGCCCTGATTTATATAATTAGTAAATACGTTTAGGTAATTTTCATTAAAACATTTTAAAAAAAATAAAAGAATTTTGATTTATTAGTAGAGATAAATCAAGATTGTAGTATTTTAGTATTTCCTTAATTAAAACCGAGGGAAAATTTTGCAATTATTGAAAAAATATAAATCACTTTTATTATTGTTTAACTCTCTGTTTAATGTGGCTCTGTTTAGAATGCTAGGAATTAATTTAAATTAATCAGTGAAGGATCACTGAGCAGGTTGAGTAGTCCCCAAAGGTTTGTACCTGGAATAGGAGAGAAGTCACAGTTGAAGGCAAGACAGGAGAGTCAAGATGTCAGGAACCTCATATAGAAAGTTATATGTAAATACTACATCTAACGAAAAAGGATATTTTGTAAATATAACTATAATTTTGTAACAATAAACACTATAAAGTAACATTTATTGCCAATGTTACTTTATCTGATGTAAAAGGATTTTTACTTACTTAACAGCTCCAAGTCAATCAACCACTTGCACCTTTGGAAAAGATAGAGGTATGTATTTAACTATATCGTATTATATTAGAATAATAATAGTATTGGTTAGTGGTTTGGTGGTTAGCATAACAACCTACTATACCAACGAAGGTTGGTTTGTAGCCTGGCAGGTAGTCCTAGGATTTTTTAAAAGGGAGTTAAAACAATCCCTGATTATGCCGTCCTTCGGAAAGAACATAAAACGAGAGTTCCGAGTTTGTACGATGTCTGGTACTCGTTAAAAATCCCTACCCCAATCAAATCTGGATATGCGAAATTCATGACTCCCACTGTAGTATCGTCTGATTAGCCATGAAAGAACAAAGTGACGTTAAATAAACAAACAAATTATATATTATTAATGTAACACAGCAGTAATGATCACATGTTGGTTTCTCATATCACTAATTAAAAAGAAATCAGATTAATTGGTCTCAACACTCCCTGAGCTCATTTTTTGGGCAAGTGAGGGCAATAGAGTCCCTTTAGCTACTATAGCTAAAGCTTAATACTTGCTACATTATGAATACAAAATTTTGTCTATTTGAGATTAATTAAAATATTGATCTAAGGAAAAGGGTAATTTAAATTTCTCAGATTAAAACTGTTTACTGACAAAAACTATAAATAAATTAGTACTTATTTTCAGTAAGAAAGCAATTCAGATTGTGAATTTTGACTCCAAGTTTGTGGAAAGGAATGCTTTACGGTGGCTTCCAAAAATTTTCCCCGCAACCTCAGGAATTTAATAATTTTTCATAAATTTCCATGCCGGGATTTCCTTCTAATAAGGGGCGGTCGTGTGTCCTGGAAGAATTCCAAAAGCCCACCTCCCTTAGGAATTTTCATAAATTGAGTGGCCGCATCGGTTGGCATTGTCTCCTTATGGAATATTAAAGACCTGCCATATAGCGCTTTACTACTATCATTAGAAAATATAAGAAAAATGTGTTATATGGACTTTCACACCAAAGATAAAGAAGGAATGCAATTGCCAAAGAAAGAAAAAAAAAGTGGTTTTCTCAGAATTTCACACGAAGTTCCAGTTAAAATTAAAAATACTTCGACGTACTTAGACCGTTTACCAAAACTCATTTCCTTGAAATTTTCGGTATATTAGTTGCAATCAATTAAGGTAGTAGTTAAAAATATATTGGTTTAATAACATCATTTTAACAACATCATACTTGCTCGCAAACCTGGAGTATTCTAAAGAACTCCTTAAAATAGAATTTAATCGTGAAATAGAAAATCCTATAACTCTTAAAAATACCGTTTAGGTATAATTCCATCAATTGTGCAACATACAGCTGTTATTACGGAAGATCAGAGTTATGACCAGAGTAAACGATTAGTTCGTTCATACGCCAACAGAATTCGCTAAACATCAGTATCAGGTATCTCGTCAGTTCTCCCACTTTTTCATACGTACATATTCGAATTTTTTTTAATATTATAAACAAAATTACATAAATATTAGTTTTTAAGAAATAAATAAATAATGCACTAAATGTTAACGGTTTATATTCGTAATTTGCGAGTTCAAAAGTGAACAATTGTTAGTATTTTTTTAACATTATTTCATTATAAATTTTCATTCATCATTCACAGAGATTCATTAAAATTATATATGAATTCATTAATAATTGTAATTATATTACAAATTAATTAACACTGAGCTTTTCTGTAAGCATTATTCTCCTTATAATTTTATCGACAGCAATGCTACAGGGCTTTTTTTTTTTTTTTTAATGAGAAGATAAAATTGTGATGAAAACTACTACTCTAATTTCAGTTCGTTTAATTTTCAAAGGGCTTTTAATTGTAATAAAGGTGTATGCTGAATAATAAAATATAATAACATTTTAAATTATTGCAAAAAATGCTCATTAAGTGTAATTTTAACCTTAAGCTTGTACACATGAACAGTCTTGGGTTCAGTACATGACAACGGTTGTGCAGGAGAATGATTTGTCAATCACATAGTTTTCCCCAATCAAGGATACCGATTTTATAGAGGACGGATAAAACCAAGGAGATCCCTTAGGACCCATCCAAGCTTAAAGATTAAATAATTAATGTGCCAGAGCTGGATTTGAACCCGAAACATTCAGCATAGCAACTCAGCACTCTACACGTTGAACTTCCATTGCATGCAATATAACAAACTTTAAATTTTCCAATAGACAAAACTTTAGCAATAAAATAAATTAATAAAATAATAATTTGTTGTATTATATTCTGATAATAGTTTATATTTGTACAGTTACCTATTACATGTCTTATTATAATACGTGTAAATTCAACAGTTATTATATAAGCGATAGAACAAATGCAATATTCCAGATAAAATGACATTTGTTTAGGAGCATTGTCAGGATTTCTCATTTAAGCTGGGTGGTGTAATCATGGTGCGAACTACATCGGATGAAACAATTAACATTATTGCAAATGGCAAATGAAGTTGTGTGGCTGTGGTTTCTGGGAAAATTCTTTATGAGCCGGGGTGTGTAGAACAAGGCAGTCGGGCTAAATTGTTAGCAGCACACGTTGTTCGTAGTATACAACCCAGAATTATTCCCGCTACTGACAATTCTATTATCCTCGGGTTTCCCGAATACTTTTCACGCAACATAAGCTTTAAAATCCTTCAAATGATTTATTTTATAATAAAATTACTGATTTATTTTGAATATTTGTTATGAATGGATTCTTCTAAACCTTATTCCTATCTAATATATATATGTATATATATGTATATATATATATATATAATTATAAAATGGTAAGAATAAAAATGAATGTAAAATTTTAAAAAACGTAGGACCTAATAAAAAATATCCCTAAAACAATGTCTTGAGCCTTTTAAATACAGAAAAACTAACCTGTCAACGTTTTGAAAATCCAGGCATCATTAGAACACACACCAAATAAATGAGATAAATTTCTGCACATCACAAACAGTTCAAATATACAGGAATCTTGCTAAAATACACTGCACAAACAACTTGACTCATTTTTATTGATTTAAAAATATCTTAATGATATAATATAAAGTGGAAGAAGATTATATATTTATTTTTTATAAAAGTTCAATCTGCAAAGCAAATAAATAAATAATAATAACATATTTTTCTCAATGGGAAAAATAAATGTAAATAATATGTTTAACTAATTTTGATATTGATATTATTGATATTATTTGATATTATTTGCTCTAAGTCAAGTTTATTATTTTAGTAGTATGTTGAACTGATTAGTTCCTCTTTATAAATATTAAAAAATATTCATTATAAAATGATAGCAACACAAATAAAAAGAGATGGCATCGTTGATAAAAAAAATTTAACGGATCTGACAATTTGAGTGGCCATTTTTATAATTAAAATATTAATAAAACATTAATAATGAATATTTAAAAATAATCAATAATTAAAAATTACTCATGCATCCGTGGTGTAAATGTATGTTAAAATAATGATACGCTTTGTAGGGATATCATAAATATAATTTGATTCATTCATTAAAAAATTGAACCGCTCAAAATAAAATAAAAAGGAAAACGTTTAATATTCACCATTTTTGTGTTCCTCGATACGAGTAAAATGCGTTCTACTCAATTTTTCTTTTAATTCAACTTCGATGAAAAAACTCTGTTGGAATATGTTCGGAACCCGATGGGAGACGGGCAGATAGGACGGAAAGGTTGGGTGCGTTGAGTGGGAATTAGTGTTAATGAATTAGTGGACCTTGTAGTGGCATGGGAAATGGGTCAGATCCGGTGCTTCGTTGCTGGGGTAAGATGGCTAAGTTTACTGCTCAAGTTGTAGAGCCTCTCTCGTATGGATCAGAAACTTCGATCACCGCACGTTGTATTCCAGTGTGGGCGTAAAAAGTGGGCGGCAAGGTGGCAAATACCAATGTCCTCAGCCCACGAGTGCCTCAAAATGACCTTTAAAGCTATCAATACATTATTAGTAGTAATATAATCAATAACTAACATCAACATACCACGTTTTAAATCATACACCCACATTTTAAAAGTTTGAGAGGGGTAGCCCCAAAACGTAACTTGTATTCCACCAAAATCATATTTATTTCACTTCATTCGAAAAAATGTACATTTTATGCATTCAAAGCATATTTGTAATTTTATTTACTAATATTGAAGATCAAAAGCTCAAAAGAAACATATAATGCATGTTAAGACAGTCGAAAATTTCCAACCAAAAATCCTAAAGCCTCTAAACTAAAACAAGAAACAAAAATACTTGTCATTTATTTATTAATTTAATTTTCTCTTTAATGATCAGTTTTTTTTAAAATATAGTCAACTATTATCCGAAAATACGTTTTCACATAACACTTCAGAGATAACTAGGTTATTCCAACCTAGATGAAATTTTAACAATATTTTGTTTAAAAATTAGATCCTCCTGGCTTGCTAAACAATGGTATAGCATTACAATATACAGGATTGGAAAATATATGTACTACGTACTTTCTGGTTATAAGGTTTTTCAAGCTCCTGAGTTTCAGACAATAAATATTAACTTTATTCATGGTACAATCATTATTTATATTTCTCATATTTTTTATATAAGTGCAAAGTATTTAATATGAAAAAACACGTATTTGGATTGGACGTATTTACTGCTTTTAGGATTGATCATTTTATATAAAATTCATATATTTGATACAAATCCATTGATAATGAGAAAACATAAATACTTTTGACGATATGCACTGATTTTGAATGAACCTTGAAACAGTGTTTTCACCATACTGAAAAGTGGTCCATAAATTTCCCGTCTCGGCAATGGTACCGACGGCATACATACCCTAATAGTGCAAAACAGACTTTAGAATTATTTAACTGCGGTACTAATGAAAAATGGCTATTGAATGTAAGTCACGGAAATCCTAAAAAAAAAAGTCCTGTGTCAAAAAAATGCCATACTTCGAAGAGGACGGATGTTGGTCACGAACCTAGGCGGAGTTGAGCACCTGTTAAAGAACTCAATCCTAAATATATCTGGATAGACAATCTTAAGTCATTAGGTGACGTTAAATAAAACTTAAGACCTTTATTTTCTTTCTAATTTTTTTTTTATAGCATTGATATGGGAACAGTAAAGACCCCTCTTGGTAACGTCATAAACATACACCCTCGTATTTATTGACTGAACATCAAGAAGATGTAAAAATTAAACATAGAAATCTATAAACATCTACCTCAATACATAATATAGAGGTTACTACTGTAGCATTACTAGAGCTACAACTCGATTTCAATGATTGGATATTTTTATTCCATTCAGCAGGCATTCTGGTTTCCACCGTGTAGTCAATTTCTTTGCCGACGTTTCGCTGGCCATACTGCAATCATACTCATGGCTTAATCTGAGACTCAGTCGAGAAGAACCACCTGCTGAATGGATTAAAAATATTGGCCGTGGCAATTAAAGAGAGATTTTAATTGGATATGTTCTAGAATTATAATAAAGAATGTATATTTTGCAGTTATATATATATATATATATATATATATATATATATATATATATATATATATATATGTATATATATATCTATTTTCCTATTACTTTTTTAAATCACTGTAATATTAAATTTTATAATTTTGTAATGTTGTAGAAGATCATTTGTACTAATAGAATTTTGTATAATTGCAGGGAGTAAATACTCTACCTTGGCTATTAAGAAGGAGAATGTCGGAGGATTAAAGTAACGATTATGAATTATATTGCAGGGGAACTTTATTAATGACAACATTAGAACTGGGAAACTATGCAATGTTCCCCATTGCCTGCACTGCGCTCCAGAGCTATTGCATTCTGGAAAGAATCTGATGCGCAGGTTAATTTATACGTTAAGGAAGATAACAGTAATGTTTTTGGGATTGATGGGGCAGTCCAATGTTTCTTCTGAATGGAATTGTAAACAACAAAAAGTCTATATTTCCGAATCCTTATTACTTAATGGAATGAACATATCGTCGGGTTACATGGGAAATACACACGGACGAAATCATGATTTTAAGAAAATGATGATGAAAAGGCGACAGTACTTAGTGCGATTATGAAACATTGAAAATAAATTAAATATGATTTTCATCTGGGTTTCGTCAGTAGAAATATCTTACTCTAAGCACTCTCACCTTTTTATCAGTGTTTTCTTAAAATCATGTTTTTACCTTAGCAGATTTCATTTACAACCTCACGATATGTTCATGCCCTTAAGTAATAAGGAATATTCGGAAATATGGATAGACATTTTCTATTGCGGTGTTGAAGAATATCCAAATTTAAAAAGTAATTCTGTCCCAATGCGATTCCTATGAATATTCCTTTTCTCCGGTGGATTCATTTTATTGAACAATTGAACATTTATTTTTATTTATGTAAACATTCTTTATACGGCGCTAGGGCCCATGGAGATTCTTGGCCTCCTGGAACATTTTCCTCAACTATGACCGATCTTCCGTGGCTCTTCTCCAAATTCTCAACCACTGGAGCCTGAAGGCTGCCTCTTCCTCTTTTACTATCTGGATGTCCCTCCATGACCAACTTTGGGAGCCTTTTTTTTATATACTCTATGTACGTGGCGCAACTGTCTAATTATTGCTTTCTTGAAACAAGAAACTACGTTGGGTTCTCCACACAGGTCCTTAATTCTTCACTCGTTTTGATGCGGAAAAGATTTCTTATTTTGGTTGGTTCATGAACTCTTCTAAAGATTTTCTCTGAATATTCTAAGCCTTAAAATTACTAGATTAAGGATGACTATGACTTCACCAAATTTTGACTACAAAAGATATTGAACAACTACTTTCGGAACAGGATGGTGAAGAAAAATGTCAAGCACCATTATAATTTCAAAGTTTGAAATCAAATCAATAGAACTAAGTCCATCATGCAGACAGATTTATCAAATGAAAATAAATAATTACGGAAAATCATCAGTATCAGATAAATGAAGTACGGAAAAAAACTGGGTGTTTTTTCGTGTTTACTTCAGAAATATTGATTACTTCTTGCTTTATGAAGAAAAGATTTCCTAGCTCATTCAAAATTTCTAGTGGGGTGATAATGGACAGAGTAACAGATGACCTTTTCATGATTACAGTTTCGTGACCACAAGAATCATTTACATGTTTTAAAACTGTGTTGCGATTAGGTACGATTGAGCCAGAGAGCAGGTAGACTAATGGTGGAAAAATATCTTATTCTTGTAATGCTCCAAAGTTCTACGGTTATTAACTTGCAAACCTTCTAAAAGATATAATATATAGATTTATTTTAGTCAAAAAAGAGTCACAGGAATACAATAGAAATGATATGATATTCAGCAAATAAAACTATAAGCGTTATTGTAATTTCAGTAAACTGATCTGCGCATCAGCGATACGAAATTCGCGTTTTCGTCAGTCGAACATTAAATACATTACACTGGATACAATTTGAAGCTTTTCAATTATAATGTATAAATATACCTTCTCCTCAATTATAAGTATCCATACCATCGATTAGTTGGCTATCCAAAATTCATTATTTGGATTCAAGAGTAGTGTTAACCTTTATCCAAGTTATTTTTTAACTAAGCAGTTTTCACTGAAGCACTGTTTATATGTGATATTTAAATATAAAAGAAAAATTTGTACCACTACAATCCAGGAAGGTACATGGTTTCAGAACGCAGTAGAGCCTGTACTGTTTTTAGGTTATGAAAGGATGTGAGATGCCCTAGATCACGCTCAATCGCCAGGTTTTCCCCAATTTAGCGTACCCACTTTATAGAGGCTGAGTGAACCCCAGGAGAGTCTCTAGATCTAACAGAGTCCATCACCGGCTGTCAAAAGAATTAAATATATATTAATTTATTATTTAAAAAAATTCATTAACCTTAAATTCATTAGGGCCTTCAACAAAAATAAATACAAAAGATGCTAGGAGAATAAATGTGACTGCAAAACAAGCTGTGATAAGAAATAAATCTATATTGGCTTCGATATTCTTCATATCGATATGTTCAAGCGTAGATACTGAATTATTGTATTGGTTAGGTTAGGTTGTTCATCATATTCCTTTCTCACCCCACCGTAATTTCGATGCAAGGGGCACGACATACAGGAAAATACGAGGCAAACCAGCGAAGGTTGCACTACCGAACGAGATCTTATCCCCTGAAATGTTTCACACCCTTGTATGCTCTATTTTAGTTATAGACTCAAGCGTTTCTCGCTCCGGAAGGCTAATCTAAAATTATGGTATAGTGCATTCTTTCCGCCGTTCTTTGTGATATTCTTCCGTTCTACTGTTGTTATTTTATGGTTTTCGTAAACTGTATGATTATCTATCAAACGCTGGCACACTACCAGTTTTTGCAAGGAGATAGTTAGATGCAGGGCGATGACTGTGCAAATAATATTGACTTGGATTCTATGATTTTAATATCTTTATTTTTTTAACTATCTTCAAGATATTCAAATAGCTTTGAAGTCAGACTACATTGGATAGAATGATAAGAGAGGCGAAAAAGTGAGATATTGGTTTGGAGATAATAATTCTGAATAATCCTGGGAGAAATATTTCTGGGAAAAAGTAGAGGGTGTCTTCCGTCCCACGTTACAACTGATAAATAAAATATTATGTCACTAAAAACATTTTTATATATTAAATTATAGATATATCTTACTGATATTATAAATGTGAATGTTTGTATGTTTGTCTTTCTTTCACGCAAAAACTACTGGACGGATTTGGATGAAACTTTACAGTAATATAGGTTATACATCAGAATAACACATAGGCTATAGCAAGCGCGGATTTGGGGGGGTTCACGGGGGCATGCGCCCCCCGACAGTTTTTTAGGTACTGTGGAGAATCCATTATAGTACATGATTAAAGGCAAATCACATGATAATAGTTGTTAAAATAACAGAAAGAACATGAGTGAAACTATTGTTTTGATATTCTACGAATATTATAAATGCGAATGTTTGTATTTATGTTTGTTACTCATTCACGCAAAAACTACTGAACGGATTTGGATGAAAATTATTAAGTAAAATAGGTTATGAATCATAGGCTACAGCAAGGGCAGATTTATATGGGGGCATGTGCCCCCTCCCCGTTATAGTACATAATTAAAGGCAAATCAGGAACTTAGCATCTTGAAATTTGTAAATAGGTTCTTTGTACAGTTTAAGAAAGAAATTTGGATAATTCCACCCCCAAGGGCTTAGCCCTTAATATCATAGGCTTCAAAAATTGTATGGAATCCGCCAATTTTGAAGTTAGACATCTGAAATTTTGGATGTACGAGTAACTTATATTATAAGAAAATAATTAAATTATTTATTTAAAATGATCTTCCACGAAACTTTATATGGCAGACCAAACTCCATGCGAGCCTAAGCCGCGGGCATAAGCTAGTATTATATAAAGTTAATCACTACAATAAATGTAACCTTAAGTAAATAAAAAGAAATTTAATAATTGTTAACTAAGCCTATTACACTTGATCTTGAATTCAAGCAGATTCCGTAATTATATAATAACTCTTGTCGAGTTTATTCTTACATTCTTATTGAATTGTTGTTTTATGGTGAATAATTGTATCCTGTTAGTTCATTTGTTTTTCGTGTTTTACATGTCTTTGTACTAAATGGAATATGTAGCTTTAAACAAGGGACACTTCGTTCGACAGACGTTTAATTTGCGATCAATATTTTTGTTTTCAGCTGTTATTTGGAAATGAAATTCAACAGTGAATGGCAAATAATTCATCAAACAATTCAATATCCTTTAACATCCTACTGAAAAAAATTGATGAGGAACAAAATGTATTCGCCAGTATTCAATTAACTATCAATAGTACCAGACAACATCGTGACTACTGAGGCATAGAAATACTGTGTCTTTAATGACTTGAAATGCATCCATCTCTTCTCCAAAGCTTGACGTGCTTGATTGACTAGGATTTTGTTTAGTAAATTAAGATTCTTTTCCATCTTATTAATTAACTTTATTATTATGTGCTGATTGTGGTTAATTTTTATATCAAATCACAAAAAATAAGCCCTTTCGTTATATGAGTTCCTAAATCTTGATTGTCTGCTGTTCAGTCTTCAACTGCCGCTGTCCTGTATCCTAAGGTATCCTTTATCGTCAGATGCAGATACTAATGGTTAAGCTACCTGCACGGTGACTCTTAACTTATTTATTCCGATACTCTAACGTTCCCAATAGGGTCACATATAACAATATATATTTTTATAATTAACAAATTGTGTAAAATATAAATAATAATGACTATGCATTTTCGCAGAATCAAGTTTTACAATCATTTAAATATATTCCGGGAAAAAGGACTGCCAATTGATTGACGCAAGTGCCATATTCGTATATTCCATGATCTCTGTAGCTCCTCTTGTTGGGCATTGTAAAGGCTTTAAGTATCCCGCTTTTGTTCTCTTGTCAACCGTAGAATATTTAATTTATAAATTTATTAAAGGGATTATTCATTCGATCATTGCCAATGACATAATTTATAAATAGCTCTCATAATGAAATGAATGAGTAGGAATTGGGTAAACAACAAGTAATCATTCAAAAGTCAAATGAAATCAAAATATAAAATATACTGCGAATGTTACAATAAAAGTGGCAAGGCCAAGATATTGTCGATTCAAGATTCTTTATAGCTCAAAAGTTATGATTGGCCACAACTTGATCAACTTGACCACAAAAAGTGGTAGAACCTTCACATATGTTAATATCAGATTTTAGACTCAATGTCAGGAGAATAACAAACTGACGATCATTAAACCGATCGTCAGGTGCTGTATCTCATCTTCGAGGCTGAGAATAATATATCTGTGGCACCTGTGCATAGTGGTCTAAGTCGAATTTTGTGAATTTCAAGCTATCTACTTAGAATCGTAATTTTTCTGAACTTAGTTTAAGTTCAAGATTAGAGTATCAGCCCACGATTCACAAAGGAATATCCTTCATTGCAAAGGACGGAACACTTAGCGTGTTAGACACAAGGAAAGAGAAAAAAATTACGATTCTAAGTAGATAGCTTGAAATTCACAAAATTCGACTTAGCCCACTATGCACAGGTGCCACAAATATATCAAGTGTATGAATAATAAACGAGTTGGTCCTACTTTTTCTTGATGACAAGGAGATTCGGCTTAGGGTATACTGTGTAAGGGGTAGTTACAATGTGTTGTATCTTTGAGTATTGTCCAAGGTACAGTGAAATGGGGGCCTTTAGCTATCGCCATCTTGAGAGGTTTTTTAAGAACAATAGAGTGGTAGTAACAAAGTTTTATTCATCAATAATTATTTTTAACAGAATTCGTTGATTAAAAAAATTAAAATATTGAATTAATTACTATAATTATTTATACATAAAATATTGGAGGATGAGAATTGAAAAAAATGTAAAAAACTATATATTCCCAGTTAACAATGGTGCTGAATAAAATACTGGCGAATGAATTTTGTCTACCATCAATTTTATACAGAAGGAAGTCAAAGTTTGCTGAATTTTGTTATTCCTGATTTATTTTCGATTTCGGAATAAAAGTGCAACACTTGAAAACGAAAGTATTGACTCCAAATTAAATATCTGTCGAACGAAGAGTCTCTTGTTTAACGCAACATATTCCATTTAGTACAAAAATATGTAAAACACGAGCATCAAATAATTTTCCATACACAGTCATGATAGTATGAAACGATCGTTCAATACGTATGATAGAATAAGCTCGACAAGTGTTATGATTTACTTCATTTGGTTTAAACCCATTAATATTGTGACACAGTATATTTTTCTTCATAATCTTTTTGAAATTTTATTCGAATTAAAAAATTGTTCGACTTTTCTCTTTGATCTCGTGGACACCTAAAAAGGGATTGGTGGGAAATAACGTACGGTCAAGTGCACTTGTGGGGAAATTGGAAAATTGAAAGGAACCCAAAACACTATCAAATCCAAAACTATCACGAAACAAAAATGCTATATTCAAGCAAAAGGTAAACCTAACAACTATCCATAATAGTGACCTTAATAGCGACCCACGATTTGCAGGAATATAATTGTTTTTTTGTTCCTTAGCAGGCCTCTAGGCCATTGTAATTTTCATCTTCTCATTGGAAGTCCAGGTAACAAAGCGCAGGAAGGAGAAAGAAAAATATATTAGTGATGTTCTGACAAGTGGAATATTCATGTCGATATTAAGAAACAATTATATAAAATGATAGTAACAAAGATAATAAAATGTAAAAGTAAAATAATGTATAATGAAATATAATACTGAAATTCAATTGCAAATTATCATAAAACTCATAAAGCAATATTTTTCCTTTAAAACCAACCACAACAACAAAACAATAGATTAAACTCAAGGCTGCAGAGCTTTATTTCTTCTTTCTTCTTTAAAATTTATGCGATTTGAGAAAGAAATGATATTTTAAAAAACAAATTTAGGGCAGAGCCAGAAGTAGTGTTTAGATAGGACTTTTACAGCACAAAGAACTATTCAGAAAAAATAGAACAAAGCGAGTTATTTTCAGCACTTCTTTCACTACCCCCTCTCCTCGTTTTCTTTCATTAAGGTCAGCAAAGTATTGTAGGTGCTACATTTTCAAATAAATATCGTCGTCATCCACTATAAACATAAACATAAATACAATTAATAAGCAGAAACAAATATTTAAATTTAACCAAATGATAACTGTTTCCAAATTTGGAGCCTTACTGTACAAGTGCTCTCCTTTTTCATCCATTCCCTTTTTCCACTACTGTGTCAAGACGACTACCATGTCTGAATACCCTTGGAGTATGTATGTATATGTAAAACATTGTTTGTTTATATATTTCTTCCATTAAGGCGACAATTCCTGTGTCAGGAATGATTTGGAAGATATTTCAGTAATTTTGATAACAGTCACATAATGACAGATGAAACAGTTTAAAGCTGCTTTGGCAATGCTTATGTTTCCAATTGAAATCCACGGACTTCCAGGGACACCAGTTCGTGTATATAACATTGAAGATTTCAGCAGGTATAACAATAATTTAGTGGGATTACCGTATTAATATTATTTTAACAATAATAATTGACTACTACATAATTTGACAGTTTTGGCGGCATTCTCACAAATTGAGCCCAAAATAAAACCTATTTTACCTAATTAATGCTTATTTATCATATCGAACTGGTGATTCAGTAAAACCTGTTTGGTTTAATATCATCATACAAACTATTCTAGAATGATTTGAAATACATTCAGAAAGGGGATATTAGATACAGCTAAATTACCCAGATATTGGTTTGTATCCAGGTTGATTATTGGAACATCTCTGTATAAGGGAAACTCATAAGCTCGATGCAGAAGGTTGAGGTTCAGAGTAAATAAGAGGAAAACCAAAGTAAGGGCATTAAGGAAAATAGACGTTACGATATTAGCACGCGTGTGCCCCCAGTGAATAACGATTTTGACAACAGTGAGTAAAGTTCAAATGAATAACACTTTTAGCAATCATGGTTCAGGATTAAGGGTACTAAAACAGACACAAGTACAATTCAGATGGAGCACGTCCAGAGGGTGATGGAAAAAGAGATGGCGGGACAATCTTACTGGAGTTGTCCAAAACCCAGGAATCAGTATCAAATCTAATCAATAATAATAGCATAAATCTAGACTGAACGCTATTTTTGATCAGTCATAGAATAGACATATCCGAAACAAAAGAATAAGAAAATTGCTACTAGCAGATATATTAAATGTTCCAATTTTTTAATAAATTGTTTTCAAAGTTTCAGAGAGGAAACTACCTCATTCTTCTAAGTATCCGTCCATGTGATCTTAGATCCAAAAATAAGGATAGCTACGAATAATCTACGTTCATGCTAATGGAAACATCATTAGGGTAAACTATTTGCCAAGTATTTCGTGCACAAATGAAAATCCAGGATAGTATTGTTTGAATAGATACGGATACGGATGCCGATGATCTGAATCACTTCTGCCAAATATTTATCCTGAGAGCGAGTTAAAAAGATTTACAGCGTTTAATGGAAATTTTAGATCACACTGATTTCTTTACCCGCCTATCACAACACTAGTCTTGTGTTATGGTGCAAAGTAGAACGTTGCCATTTTAACAAAAACTTTTTATCGGTTGAAAATGTGGCACCAAACTACCAATTTGCTACCTTCAATTTGTGTAACGCCTCTCTTAATTTGGAAGAAATTAGAGATCTCTTACCAATGAATTCCTGGTATTGATTTTATCTACCATTGTACAATACATTATAAAAGTTAGCAGAAATTATTAAAAGATGATAAGAAAAGTTTTTCATGATAAAAAAAATGTAATTAGAGAAAAGAAAAAAAGAGGCTTTAATTAAATAAAACGCTCTAAAAAACCTCGAGTCTTCGTAATATTTGAATCGACGAAACGTTGGCTCGTATTTATTCATTGGTACTTGGGAGACTTAAGACACGAGAAATAAGGATTTAATAATTCTTCCAGATATATCAATTCCAAACGTAATTCATCTAGTTAAATCATTAATCATATAATTATTTTATGTATTTTTAAAGGTTATATATGTATTTGGAATGAAGTGATTTATCCCCAAGCCATTGAATTCATGTGGTCACATTTAATTAGACATGTTATGGAACTGAAAAAAATATTAGCAAACAAGGCCCTAAGGAGTCATAAATGCTAAACAAAAAAGAACATAATGGAATTTTGTGTTAAGTTGTTTTATGGTGTTATATATACTGCGCAAAAATTAATAGTGATATTGCTCATTTTGTGGTATATACTTTTTTGTAGTTTATACTATTACATGATTTTAAATGAATATTAATGATTTTTATAATTATGCCTTTTTTATAAAGGCATTACTGGGGCTCTGATAAAGGCTGAGAGAATCCTACACAACAACGACATGTATCAGATAAGATGCGGGAACCACCTTTCGGACCCTTTTCATGGTACTAAGGGATTAAACAAGATTTATCCTCACGAGGCTGTGAAACCATGGTACAGGCAGTGTGGTGATGTTGGACTGTTCATTGATCGCGAACAACTATTGTTTTTTGTTGATAGACCAGGTCGTGTTTGCGAGGCGGAAGGTCTACCTGAACCTGAAATGATGACGTATGTCTTAAAGAAGTGCTACGAAACGTTGGACTTGAAAAATTAACTTCGAAAAGACAGAGTATATTGCAATCGGAGGTACTGATACTAGTTCGCTTCTGGTTGACAGGGAGACCTAATAAATTCAAGTAAATGTATTCAAGTATCTGGGTTCCCATTTGGTAGCTACCGGGTCGTCCGAACATCACGTCAGAAGAAAGATGGAATAAGCCCGATAGGGTTATGATACATGGAAATGATACATCCAGTCCTCTGGAAAACAGAAATATCTAAAGAAAATAAACACCGTATTTTCACAGCTATAGTAGAAACCATCCTGACATATTCCTCGGAAACCTGGACCATGAGCCCCCGTCTGTACACATAGGTTGTTTGAGATGGATTTCTGGAGAAGGTGTCTCCGTGTCACTAGGCTGAATAAAGTAAGAAACCAAGAAATTCGACAGAGGATGGATGTAGTTATATCTACAAATGAAAGGATCGGGGCAAGCCGCCTATCATGTTACGGTTATGTGAAGAGAATGGCGTTCGAATGTTGGCCAAACCAGGATGGGGTTCCACCTGGGAAGCGGACGGCCCAGAAGCAGGTGGATGGAGGGAGACCAAGAGGAGATGGCTGGTGGAGGTCTCCAGGAAGAGGATTGAATGGTTCGAGAGGAATGGAGTTCTGCTTTGACTAGTTGAGGCAACCCTTGTTGGAACGTCTAAAAAGTATAATTTAAGTAAGTATAATAACATAATATTAAAAAGCTGATCAAAGTAAATACAACAAAATTAGTCGTTTCCGTATTCATTTTTGAGCAGTTTATTTAAACTGATAACTAGTGGAGTGTTCCAAACTTTTATATATTTTTGAATTAATTGTAAGATAAAATATTTTTCAATTAAATACACAAAAATATCATTTAAATAAAAAACATTCTATTCTAAAATTTAATTATATACCTTTTTAGGAATCTATAAAATCAAATAAGTTAATTTTTTCTTGTTTTTCAGATCAGCTATCTCGATATGTGATGCATTCTTGAATTAAAGTTACTAAGACCACTGAACGAAAGAAAACTTAGAAAAAAAGAAATAAAATGTCGCAAGGCCGTCAGGAAATTACCATTTGTTTTAAAAACTAATAACTTCCCAATAAATTAGGAATAAGACTGAATCAACAGTTCTTTTTGGAACAGTTCCTGAGAAACAAGTCTATAAATATCTGAGCTTTTAACATACCTCCTCTTAGGAAAATTAATAATTCAGATCTACAATTAAAACAAAAGCATGATAATGTATTGCTTGTATGCTATAGAGAAAAGTTTGCCCAGGACAAGATTAACCTTTGTTCCAGACTCGCTAAGAAGGAGCAAGATCTAATTTCACGGCAGATACAAGCGCAGCCGCTGTAAACATTCGCTAAGTTAGCGTGAAGGTTGGGTCTTTTCAGGGTTCCTCTTCTGTTTATATCTTAAAATATATAAGAGGCAGTATCAAAAATAGCTATGTGTTAATAAATAGCTATCTTATAAATACGAGATTTATTCATTTATTTTTCTCATTTTATAGGGCATAAGATTTGAGTATGATGCTGAAGGATGTTTTTTCTAAAGAATTTTATTGTTCAATATTCAATATTCAATATTCAAATAGGCTAAGCAATTTATTCCCGTAAATAAATATACACAGTTAAATAAATAACTGTGTATATATCTGTGAGTGAGGTAGCTCACTGGTAGAGGCGAAGGTTTCCGATTTTTGACAGACACTTTACTTAATCTGTCAACAGGAGAGGGTGGACCCCGTGGGATCTGGGTACCATCCTGGGGCACACTCTGTCTCCATAAAGTGGGTACTTATAATTGGGAAAGGTTTTCCCTTGTGATCTAGTAAAAATTACCTCCCAGCACAACTGTTGTCCATAAAGCAGTAGTCTACTACGCACTGAAACGATGGGCCTTCATAGGTTGTACGAGTACAGGAGTTTTTAATGAATATTTCAAATAAAATTATTATAATATTAGTTATATTGTACAATGAATATTTTATTTAAGACCATGAAGAAGATGGGTAGAAGGAATTGAGGAAAGTATGCACGACCAAAGTCTGAGGGAACAAAATGAACGAGATAGAACAAAATGGAATAATGAATGAAAGGACATTTTTGGTTGAAGGAAAAATAAATCTGAGGTACCCCTTAGAAAAAAAATGATTTATTTGGTTTGTGCTATAGATTTTTCTAACTGAATTAAGTTTGCTCATGAATTTTTTTCTGGTTTCTAAATTGAAGAATACAGGTTTCTATTTAGATATATTTTTAACCTTTATTATATTACAGCATTATTTTTTATATCGGAGACAGAGGAGTTGGCAAGTATTAATTACCTTGAAGAATTATTAGGTATAAATACAGATGGAGAAAAATAATATATCCTTATGCAGTAAAACTATATATTTATTGAAAACCCTTACTTCACATTCAGCACTCAGTCCCGAAGTAGATCTGCAACGTGTTTTGAAACATTGATTTCTAATAGTTTTTTTCTATTTAAGAACTTATTTTTTTAACCATCACCTGGACCATTTTCTTCTTAAAGTATGTATAACGTTAACTAAAGGCTAAAATTTGTAGTTGTTTTTTAAAAATAGAATACAATTATATTTTAAGATACATATTAACAGTGATTATTAAAATTAAACATTGAAGAAATATTTGTTTTAGGTCTCTTTCACAGATTGTGTGTGCATCAGTAGACAAAAAGAGAATTTAGATCTAATCTATTAAGAAGATTGTTTTAAAAAATTTAATATTGGTTTCAAATGTTTTTTTGTTTTTTTTAGTACGGTTTATAATTGTGGGTGTCAGTTCCGCAGATTATTGCTTCTAGTTACGTCACGAGTTTCAACTTTTCATTCGTTTTCTTTTTAATATTATAAACAATACAATAATTGCAAGTATAAAAAAAAGTGTAATTAAGAAAAAAAATTCATAAATAAATAAACGTTTCGACTGACTTTTCGAAGTATAGATGATTTTTAAACAATATATATATATATATATATATATATATATATATATATATATTTTTTTTTTAAACAATATATATATATTTCCCATAATTACACTATTTTTCCCTTAGTAAAACTTCTGATTATTTTTATTTTCAAGAAAAATATAAAGGAAACGAATGAAAATTTAAAACTTATTGTATAATAACTTAAGTAGAAGCGACAATCTGCAGAACTGATACCTAATTTTTGTTTATTGAGAAAATTATTATAAATTTAATGTTATATAAGATAGTATTGGAGTTAAATTTAGTTTATTTACCTGGATCTGAATTCCCATGTCTATCCATCCTTTCACAAAGCTAGAATAACAGTACAACTTTCAAACATCAAACGCTAACCGAAAGACAAAGTCAAATATTCGATCACTGATAAGAGATATGACAAAAGGGAGGGGGCGCGCCTGCCCCAGTAGCTCAGTCGCCCGCGGTCCGTCGAAGAGGATACATCCGCGCCGCTGAAGCAGCCTTCTTGGAGTACGACGTCTTGGAGTACATCCTCTCTCAACTCAGGGTACGTATAGATGCTTTGTCCAAGTTTCGAAGTTCGGAGGAACATAATACAGAGATTTTTACCATGAAATTATCAAGAAGTGCAAACATAAATAAAGTGTCGATGTGGATTCACTACCATAAAAAACAAAGGTTAAGTGAATTGTGAGAATGAAAATCCTCCAGAATTTTGCATTCATTTATAAAACAAGTGCAAAGGTCCCTACGACTACATTAGCTATTTCATATTAAGCAATCAAAACCATTTTTAAAGTATTTTATAAAAGGGATACCATATAATAATGTATGTATTGGAGATATAATGAAAACTTTTTTTTTGGATATTCAAAATATTAAATTAAAAATAATTTACACACATTGATCTGCTATTAGTATCTATAGCACTTGTGCACATACTTAAATGAAGAAAGAACTCCAGAAACATTGGATCTAAACTGCAATGAATGTTTCTGCAGCCCCGGTAAATAAGTCGAATTTTGTCCAGATAGCTCACTGTATTGAGGGAAGACAAATCTTGTCATTATTGTAATTTTATTTTCGGAGTTGTAATATAAGAAATGACTCCATTTTTAGGGCCTCACTTAGACCCTTATTCGCTAAGAGAATGACACGATCCCGTTGCCTTAAGTGCATGAAACTCATTTTAGACAAAATTCGACTATACCACCTATACGTGGTCTTATATCGAGTCTTTAGATTTAATTTTACGATTTGGTAATATTAATAAAATCATGAACCAGCAATAAAGAAAATTTTTCTTGAATTTTATAACGTTAATGTCAAAAATATAAATTTCTTCCGAATTTTCCGCTCAGGAAACTTTACCAACTCGGAAAATAAACTGCATTATAAGCTAAAACAATTTCCCATCTCATCCCGACGCACACTGAAGCGGCATAGTTGATCTAAGGCTTTGCAAACAGGCAAGGAAGTTTGTCCAAGTTCTCAATAGATATTAGTCTCCTTCAAGGCATGAACCTGTGCACTCAAAGCTCCATACGTGCCACGGCCAATCTACCGGAAAACATTAAAGTCAGAACTGTTTAGTTTACCTTACAAGGATATTAGTGTTTGTAGAAGACGTTTATTATAGTCCTAAGGAAGAAAATCAGGAGAATAACATTAAATTCATATATATTCTCATAAATTATTTGTATTAATAATGTGAAAAATAAAGCATAAATTTTAATTTTTTTTTTGTCACTGTAATATACTATGTATCTCTGCAATTACATGAAGTCAATGTTTTGGGGCGGCAAATGATGATTTAAAAATGCTTTTACCTTTCTTTTAACTATTCATAAAAAAATACTTATTAATAATATAATAGAATAGGTGATGAAATATTTTTCAGGTTTAATTGCTGAAAACCACGTCTCTAATGTAGTTCTTTAATAAATATTGAAAAATAAAAAGAGACCTTACATAAATGTTAAGACCGTGGATAAATTCCAACGAAAAGCTCTTAGAGCCCAAACTAAAAAAGAGAAATAGAAATTATCTGTCCAATATTTATATTGGACAGATAATTTCTATTTCTGTTTTAGTTTGGAGACTGAGGGCTTTTCGTAGTTCTTTAATAAAAAAAAAAAAATAAGTTAAAAAAATAAATTAAATGTTACTTCCATTACCCTCCATCATCATATTTTCACAAAATTTTACTTTTTACTATTCTTTAGAAAAAAAATTTATTAATAATGTAAAAGATTAGGTAATGAAATATTTTTCAGATTTTATAGCTGGATACTACATTTCTATTCTAACGTAATGTAAACACAGACCTTTTAAAGACACATACATCATATGTACTATATAGAATTTCATAAGACGAAAGCTTCTGTACTCTCTATTTTATCTTTTTATCTGTTGATTACAATTTTATTTCCTTTTCTTACCATTGTATGTTTTTATTTCCTAATGTTGATTTTTCGATTGAAGTGAGTTGTTTTATAACTGCCAATTAGATTGCTCTGCTTAATCTATACATTAAACTTAGTATATGCAATAGTTATTATCTTGAATAATGAATACATTAATTATTATAATGCAATTGGGAAAAACCACAATGCAAAGCCTTATGTTTCAAAAATACACCTGCTTACCAGTAGATATGTTTTGAAACATAAGGCTTTGCATTGTGGTTTTTCCCAATTGCATTATAATAAATAATAGTGTTTCTTTTTGAGTTTTTGGCTCTATTTTAGTGAATACATTAATTGTACACTTGTCCGATTATGGAGAAGAAAATATTGCGGTGGAGGTCAAAAAAACAATTCTTTAAATAATTAAACCTTACTTCCTCATATTCTGTTCCTTCTTAATTTTTTATTTTAATTTTACTTATGATGAGTGGAACCTGAAGAAGACCTCCATTGTGGATCGAAACCTCGGTTTCTAATGAATAATTTTTATTAAAAGAAATTTGTTTTCACCTCTACTCGGACCATTTTCTCTCCCCAGATTTAAAGTAAGTACTGTAAAAACATTTATATAAACAATTTAAGATATGATAAATTTAATGACATATAGTAATGGAAGGTGGACATTTTTTTCAAGTGATATTTCTCACTTTACATTCTAATTGTACCGAAAAATGTTGACATGGTTTCCTTTTATGCATAATAATAGTGCAACATTTGGACCTTATAAGTAATTTAATTAGCATAAAATCGTATCTAAAATAAAGAAATTGAAAATATTTCAAATACTTAATAACAATATTTAACAATGCGATATGGAATAAATCATTTTATTGATCAAGGTTCAAAAGTATTTTTACCTTTTAAAATTTATATGCGTTTCAAATAGTATCGAAGTTTCTTTATTTTCTATGAATATACACTATAGTAAAGTATGCACCATACGTAAGTTATGCTAGTTAGTTTTACTCATCAGATATTTATAACTTTAGCTCAAATGGGAACAATTACCAGTTTACTAGCGCAAATGTAACAGAAACGTAGTCATTACAGCAATGAACTTCATAAAATTAGTTTGAAAATTACTTTGCCTATTTGTGGATTAAAATGAATTAATGGAAGAAAAGTTAAATTTAACAATTAATTGAAGATTACATGTAACATTTTATCAAACTATTCAATACCATTACTTGAAGCTACTTCTGTCTAATAACCTGTAGATTAAAACCTCCAAAAAAAATAATTGGTTTTTGACTATACATATATTAGTATATACATATATATAATAATTACTAGTCTCTACAGGTTCTCTCGAGGCATTTCTTGTCTTACGTCTTCCTGCTAATACCTACCTTTACCAACAATAAAACACAATTCTCATAAATCTAAAAATATAACAAATATTGTTTAGTTAGGGAAATAAGGAAATACAAGTTTGTTAGGTTTTAAACAATCGATTGTTGAGTTATGTAGGTTATGATATTTAAAAGTCAATAAATGCAACATTGATGTAACGGATCGAAGGTAATTTTTAGCCTTTCTAAAGTTATTATTCATACGATGCAAACATATTGCAGTTTTAATGTAATAGGCCAGCGACCAGATACCAAAAAAGTTGGTCACAAAAGTACTATGGTAGTACTGTGCAGGGAGGGGGAGGGGCGCCATCCAGTCTCCCCGAGGTTTTTCGGCAACCAAAAGTTTTCCCTACTAGTGCCTACCAGTACTACCATTATTTTTGTATAGGTTATTTACAATTAAATATTTATAATTTACAATAAATAAGCTGTTTAAATCGACTCGTGGCGTACAAAGTCATTTTCACAAAACACCCACTTCCCCAAATTATTCTTTTTTTTTAATTAACAAGTGAAGTATAACACCTAGAGGCCTCGTTCTGTGCTTAAATTAAAGCTAATTAAATTTACTACAACTCCATATCACTTGATTTTCACCGTAGGATCACTCCTTCGGCCGGTGTTCCTCACGAAAGTCGGCAAACACTTAAAATTTGGAGTTATGGGAAACAATTACCAATTTTCATATGGGCGTAACTCAGAATCTATTGGAGCTATAGAGCCGCAGTTGGGGTCAAATTGTAGCAAATTTAATCTACTTTAAAAATAGATACCCTTGATTTTTTTTTCAAAAATGTACCGATTAGGAGATACAGGCCTAAAACTGAAATAACTCCGACAATTTCGAGGTTTTATGGCCACTAAAAGTTTTCAAATCAATTTTTTTCTGTTGCAAACTACTCAGATATGCCTTTACAACATATCAAAAATACAGCTCTCTTCAATTTTTTGTGAACTTCAAGTACCTGGCCGATGGCCTATAATTCTTAATCTTATCATTAACACTGCTAAGAATACTGCGAGATTGATGGTTTCTGGTTTGATCTTATTCATCTATTTTTTTATTCATAATATTATATAATATTCAATAATATAATATATATAAGAATGATAAACATCATAAATGCATATAATGTTATTTCAATCACAATAATTTAATTGAAATGTAATTAGTTTTTATTAATCCTATAAAATTGATTATACATTAGCCTGAGTAATTATGAATGTAGATTAATTTTTCTACCCTGTACATATTAATGCCCAAGAGTACAATAAATGTTATAAATTAATTAATCTTTCTATTGAACGACTAAATATATCAATAAAGCAGACGAATAACAGTTAGTGCATAATGCTAGCTAATATATAGTATATACATAATACATTTTCTAAATGCATACAACTTTGAAATACGTTATTATTTATTTGCTTGATTCCAATAAATAAAATATCATGCGTAAGTTTAGTATGTACTAGCATAGAAACGATTATTTAATTGAAGGGTTTTCATCTATTTTTTTTATTATGAATTTTATACATTGATAGGCTATTAATACAAATAAACTGCTGTAAATTTGTAAAATGATTTTTTAAATTAAATATTCATTATTGCATCAAGAAATCAAATTCTCCTCCTCTCTAAAGATATAAAAAAAAAAATAAGTAATAAGTAAAAATAGTCTCTCCCTATGTTTCTGCAAGATACTTACTCGTCACAGGTATCTTTCGAATGATCCATGGATCTCAATGTTACCATCAGACAGTGTTCGCTAATTCTCAACTTATTTTTTAAGGCTAAATAAATTGAAATCAATAAAATAAGGAAAAACTCAAAATGAGATATACTTGGTAATAGCAATTAGAGAAAAACCGCAAAACCCTTGAGTCTCTAAAATAGTGGAAAAACTGACCAATCAACGTTTAGGGATCATAAAGAGAACAGGACATAACGAGAAGAAAAATCAGACCAAAGAGGTGCAACGCATCTCAAAGTAACAGACTAATCAAATACAGACAGTAACCTTGCTTCAAGAAGTTCCACAAACTACTCTAAAAAGTTGCTTAGATTTGTCCCCGCAATCTTTCAGAAAGAGGAGGTTGACCTATCTCGGGTTATAGAAAGACCTATATCTATTTGTATAGAATGAGCAAGCATAGATGGACCAAGAGAATATCCGACTATTTCTGGAAAAAGACCACGACAACTTAGAACGTAAAGAAAGATTTGGAAAAGTAGAACAATACAGTTGAATTTACTAGAAGGAAGTGAATTTGGAAGTAGAGTGAAAAATCTGGAAGGGTTTCAGGATGAAGAAAGGACAGAGAAGGTTGAGCGAAGCTGTACAGAGGTTGAGGAGTAACGTGTCAGTGATTGATGAAGTATTGGAGACAGAAGTCCAGCAGAAGAAGCGAAAATAGAGTTATAACATGGTCCGAAGTGGGCAATCCCCCCTCCCCCAAAACCAATAATAACATTCGAATGATTGTTTTAATCAGTGTCAGAAAATGATTAAATAAATGGAATATATTAATCCGAACCCGGTGGAAGGACTGCGTGGAGGAGGAGATGGCCGGCAGGGGACTGGATGAGAGGATGACTGGTGGAACAGGGAAAAGTGGAGGGACGCTCTGACTTAACCAGGCAACCCATTGCGGAAAAAAACCTGCAAAAGTAAAAGTAAGTAAGAATATATTAATAAATAGATCCTGTCCAGAACCCCTTCAAATCTCAGTTTGCGATCAGTTCAAGTGATACATACAAAGGAACACATCTCATTATATGAACCGTCTTATTGCTAGAGTATGGATTCGATTTATTTATTTCTTTTCATAAGCCGTCTTCTCATTTACCCGAAGAGAGGAACTATGTAAACATATCGTAAAGCTATTCCATTATTTCCAGATATGAGGAATAACCGATGTCTTCTAGAACCTATGAATTGAATCATATCCACTCAATACAAGAGCTTTATATATACGGTGAGATTTATTAACTATGTTTTGTCCTCTATATGACGCAGACTCCATGAGGATCTTCTGCTTGACTTGGAGGATGACGAGCCGTGATAGACATGTAAGCAATCGCGCGGGTGTATCATGTCTACTTAGCATAATGCCCTGTAGCGGTAATTAATATATGATAATGGTGCGTCCTAGCTAATGTTGTCATAGTGTTATCGTGGCGGGGGTCTAATAAAGCAATTATCAATATTTTAATCATTATATTTTATTATTATATCAATATTTAATTATATTATATCAATATTTAATTATATTATATCAATATTTAATTATATTATATCAATATTTATTTTTAAAAAAACTTTTTTTTAAGTGTTTATTTTTCATGAACCTCCTACCAGACTGAAACGAAAAAAAGCGATCACAAATTCAGGCTTCTTCAACCCTTAGATACTATACAGACTCTCCAAGCTTCCGATTAATTATAAAAGACTCATATACGTAACTAATACAAGAGCTATTGGGACTTACAGAGTAGAGGTTTGGGACTCCACTAAGCCATCATCCAATCATTACAATCCACAATCCTTGGTAAAGTCCTCATACATTATGACTTCAATGTCCCATTTTTTGCTGATTTGGCCCGAACCCGATACCATTATTTTCATGGAAAACTTTATTCCCATTCAAATTCACTAGTTTCAAACACCTATTTTTTCAATTCCCGATAATCCTCCGAGGCCACTGAAGATGGTCTCGTGACATTCTACGATAAATTCGTAATTTGAGTACTGAATAGTTTCTCTATTTGTCAATTTCATGTCTATATACTTGTTTGTTATCATACAATTATAAATTTCAATGAATAAATAGATTTTTTTTAAAATTCACGTTTTTCAAAGCAAATTTACTTATTCGAATTTCGAACTCTAATCAATGATACATGTACAGCTTTTATCAATTACCGTATCTCACTTCTGCGATAAAACGAAATTTCTACTGAAAAACTGAACCAAGTGACTTTCACAAGTCTCTTAAGACAGAATATGAAGAATATGCATCTTACTTCCCAGTCCAGTTCCATCAATTTTACCGAGTTACTGATTACTTGTTTGATCTCGTGTTGTCCTGAAAACTAGTTAATTACACAACACAATTTCGATATTGTTAGTTTTAGTGTTAGGCTAATCTAACAAAGATTTTCGATTGCATAGTAGTAAATAAAACAGTAGTGTTATTTTTAAAATAAAATGTCCGTATCATTTCATAAGCTAAAGAGTATAACTTAAGCACTTCACCTCACAAAACATAAACAAAAGAATAAGTAGGAAGATAAACAACACACTTGACGGCTGGTTAAACACTGACTTTATTGCCATCTTGAACCTCTATTTATAGAACAGCTGTTTACAATGCCAGCTTGATTAGAGACTTTGCGATCATCGTCTTGTCTTAACTCCCCCCTGCCAGTTTACGAACATCCTCGTAAACTCAAAACAAAAATTGCAGAGAAAGAGCAAACAAACAAAAGAAATTATCAATTACATGAATCATATTCTACTTACATAAAAATAAAAATAAAATACCTTACTACTAGCTTAATCTACATTACTATCATTCGTAATTAACAAAAAATATTTATATACAAATAAGTTACTTTACAAAAACTATATATAAAATAAATGAAAATCCCCTGTTCCACTACTCCTCCAAAAGTACGAAATAAAGTACACGGTTATGGGCTGGCTTCCCCAGCTGGAATCTTGAGCTGTTCGATATGAACAGTCCTATGTTTTCTTGGCTCAGCCACATTCTGAATAGTGACTAGGTTATGCTCTCTGATAGCAATCACTCTGAATGGACCCTCGTACCTCAGAACCTCCTTTGCACGATTCGATATAATTTTTTTGTACACAATTGTACCGATTTTAATATCTCCCATAATGTCCTTCACGCCCTCGTTTTCCCGCGCCACTCTCCTACTCTTTTCCGCTACCATCCGGCCATGTGCTTTCCTCCACATTTTCTCGAGATCTACTCTATTTATGGCTAGTTGTTCTGCCATGTTTTCATCTACAACCGTATCACCCTCGTCTCTTCTTCGCGCTCGTAAACCAAAAAGGGCCTCGAACGGGGAAAATCCGGTGGCCATGTGTATGGAGTGGTTGTACGCTGCTATGGCTCGGGGCATCGCCTCATCTGCTTCCAACCCTTTATCTGCGTGGAATACTCGGAGATGTTCTCCCAAGGTATTATGGAGCCTTTCGATTCCCCCCCTACTTTTAGGATGTCCGGGTGTATTCCAGTGCCATGTAATTCCTAGCCGTTTCATCTCCTGTCGCAAGTACGCGTTATCGAATTCCCTGCCCCCATCCGAGGAGATCGTATTTGGTACCCCATAGAATTGGAACCATGTTTGAAGGGCGCTATTCACAGCCGCTGCCGATTTCTCCTTCACCGGGTGGGCTATGGCCGTTTTACTAAATGTATCCAATATTGTTACCCATTTAAACCCCCTCCACGTAAAGGTGTCTACTTGAAGATCTGTCAATGGTATTGTAGGCGTCATCGTCTCGGTTTGTAATCCTACGGGAGGATGACGGTCATACTTAGCCGTATGACAAATGTGGCAGTTCCTTATTATCTCCTCTACCGTCTTCCGCATCCATACCCAGTAATACTTTCTTTTTAGTGCCGCCAACGTCTCATTGATTCCTCGGTGGTTCGTCTTCCCTTGATGGTACGCCATCGTTACATCCTTTTGCTGTTCCTGATCGCGAATGGTCTCTACCATAGATCGGCATCGGATAAACGTCCTGTCTATCCCTATTTTTTCTAATCTCCACAAGTTACGTATCTTGTCCCACACCGTCGCATTGCCAACATACAGATAGTGGGTCGCACCTGCTTTAGAGGCGTCCTTTAACGCTCGGCAGATTTGCTCTTCCTGAACTCCAGGTTGGGACCAAATAGTAACAATATTATGCCTCTCGTATCTGGAAAATTCCGTTTTTAGTAACCCCGTGGTCCTTGTTTTCCATATTATCTGCCGAGTCTTATCGTTTATTACCTCATCCACCTCCTCCATCTCAGTCGATCTCTCGTCTTGTGATTCCTCCTGGTCGGGAGATTCCCCGTTGTCCCGGCGGTCTGTTTCTCCTTCTCCTTCCACATCTGGCGTCCATTCCCGTACGAACCTCTGTAGCTCCCCGGAAGGTCCCCCTTCACCTGATTCGATAGCGTTGACCTGCAGGGCACGAGATAACCAATCTGCCACCACATTATCCTTTCCCGGCTTGTATGCTATTTCGATATTGTACTGGCTCAAGATCTCCTTCCAACGCGTCACCCTAGCCGACGATTCTTTCAAATTACCCACCCACAGAAGTGGCCTGTGATCGGTATGAACTTTGAACCGCTTTCCAAATATATAGGGCCGGAAGTGTTGGACTGCCCATACAATCCCTAATAACTCTCTCTCGAGCGCGCTATATCGGGTCTCCGCGTCTGTAAGCCTTCTGCTTGCGTATGCCACAGGCCGTTCCCCCTTATCATAATCCTGTGACAAAACCGCCCCCAGTGCATATTCACTAGCGTCGGTGGTGATCGCAAATGGTTTTGAAAAATTAGGGAATGCGAGGACCGGTTCCGATTGTAGCCAACACATGCATTTCCTGATGTTCCCCTCGATCTCTGGAGTAATCCGAATTGTGCGTCCCTTCTTTAACAGTGCATTCAGAGGACTCAGATGTTCGGCCATCTCTGGGACGAATCGACGATAATAATTTAGGGTTCCTAGCAATCTCCTGATTCCCTTGATATCGGTTGGCATCGCCATTTTCCCTATGGCTTCCACCTTCTTACCGTCAGGCCGCACCCCTTCTGCCGATATCGAATGCCCGAGGAAGTTGATTTGCTTTTGCCCCAATATTGATTTTTTCGCTGATAATTTTAGACCAAATTGACGTATTCTGTCAAAGACTCGTTTCAAATCCTCTATATGGTCCAACTCCGTCTTACTAAAAACTAGGAGATCATCCATATAGACCTGGCACATGTTTTCGTCTAAGCCCCTCAAGAACTCGTCCATCAGCCTCTGGAACGTTATCGGCGCATTTTTTAAACCGAATGGCATACGGGTAAACTCGTAATGACCCCTTTCAAACGTAAAGGCTGTTTTACATTGGTCTCTGGGATGCATGCGAATTTGGTGGTATCCAGATTTCAAATCAAGTGTGCTGAACACGGTTGCTCCACCCAGTCTGTCCAAAATGTCCTCTAATCTGGGAATAGGGTATTTCTCATCCAACGTATTTTCGTTGAGTTGCCGGAAATCGACCACCACCCTGTAGCGCTCCCTTGGATCCCCGTTAACAGGTTTCTTCTTGACCGCCCATAGAGGACTGTTAAAGGGTGATGTGCTGTCAACGATAATACCTTGCCGTTTTAGCTCCGCGATCTCCTCCCTAATGTGTTCCCGCAACACCTGTGGGTACCGCCGCTCCTTCACGTAAGTACTCTTCTCAGATTTCAGATGAATTTCATGAACCGTTTCTCCCGTCACGCTCAGTGGATCCCCCTCGCGAAAAAAAATATCCCCGTATTCTTCCCTTATGCCCATCCTCCAATCCTTGCCTTGGGTAATTGCACCGACGCACCTCACATCCCTTTTCGCGTTCTCCATCGTTCTATATGTCTTCCTCCCAATTCTAATCACCCATTGACCTTCTACATTACTGAGTTTCGCCCCCAGTTTGCCGAGCACGTCACACCCCAAAATCCCACTATACTCGCGCGGCATGGTCTCTACCACATGCAGAGTTGCTACGTCGTCCTTTTTGCCCCATTTACTTAATGCCAGTTCCACTTCCCCATCCACCGTACAGGGACCACTCAAAGTGACTAGCTGACATAAACACTTTCTAATTTCTGGGTCACACTTTCCTTTAAATAAAGGGTGTAGACTATCTCTACCTACTAGAGTACACGAGCTCCCTGTGTCCACAAGACACCTCCACCCCTTGCAAAACTCGATAATAGGCAACCTGTCACACTTCTTTACCACACTATTCACAAAAAATAGGTTGCCCCTCCGTTTACACAATCCTCATTCTTTTCTAATCTGCTCACTACGCCTCCTTGTGCTCCGTTGCTTGCTTCTTCCTCCGGGGGTTCCTCTGCGGCTAGGTTCGCTTCCTTCCGTCTCGGACCCTGAAGCCTCCGAAGATCTAGTCGATTCCGACGATATCCTGCTTCTCCGCCACAATCTTTGAGCATTGATCTCCATAGGTTCGCCTCGATCTTGCTCCCGGCGCCTTATATATGGGCATTGTCTGGCCATATGTCCCTCACTGCGGCATTCGAAACACCGCGCACGTGGGCACTGAGCCACCAAGTGCCCTATCTTGCCACATTCGTGGCACCTCCTTTCCTCTCTTCTCCCATTCTTCCTCTCCACAATTTGCCTTCTTTCTCTAGGTAATTCTTGCCTTTTTTCTCTTCTTACAAACTCTCCATCTCTTCTTCTTCCCATATCCTGTCTCACTTTATTCCTTCCTGCCTCGTTTCTCCGGTACGACACTCTTTTCCACCCTGGTTCGATCTCTTCTCTCTCTTCCTCGTCGCGGGCACTCGCATCTACCATGTCCTGTGCGCATTCCATGAATGACCTATCCCTGGGTAATCCATCTTTCTTTCCAGTATCCCTGGCTAGTTGTACCTTCAAGACTGTTGTCATAAACAACATCCACGCTTCGACCGCACTGGTATCCATTACTTCTCGTAATTTTTCGTTAATTTTATTCAGCTTCACGAGCAGGCCTGCAGCGTACTGACCGTTTGTTTGATTCGAACGTTTCATCTCTCGAAACATCTGCAGCATATCCTCTTCTGGGGCCCATCGCCCCCCTCCATACGCTTTCTTTAGTCTTTCCTTGATCACCTGCCACGAGGTATCCTCATCTGCTTGGATTAGATTCAATACGCTCCTTCTTACCCGTCGTGCTAAGGCTACCCGTAGCCTTTTGGCATCCGCTTCCTCTAAAAAGTCTGCTGCGACCTGGGATTGAATGTTGCTCATAATACCATCCCCGCCCTTGAGGAAATGATTTAGTTCCCCAACATCACCGTTAAATTTCTCCAAGTCTGATATCTCCCTTCTTAAATCTTGTGCATTGGCCTTCCTTAACTTCATTTTCTCCAATTCGTTCGTTTCCTGTGCAATTCTGTTTGCTTCCTGGGCAGCTAAGTCTGCCCGCGCCATTGCTAGAGTTGTTGATGGTAATGGTGGAAACTGGGGATTCGCCTGTTCTGGCTGTGAAGGCTCTAACGTTAATGTTGCCGGCCTCAGGATTTCTCGTTGTTCATTCATTATGGCAAGACTAGTTATTTTTCAAATTGAGAGAGCAAAAATAAATATTTAAATGACAATAAAATAGATCAATAATGAACTCGCTGTAGTATTTAGTGTCCTTGAGAAAAAAAAATATATTCTCACTGAACTGCTAAAACGTTTTCCCGGGTTTCGGCACCACTTAAGCACTTCACCTCACAAAACATAAACAAAAGAATAAGTAGGAAGATAAACAACACACTTGACGGCTGGTTAAACACTGACTTTATTGCCATCTTGAACCTCTATTTATAGAACAGCTGTTTACAATGCCAGCTTGATTAGAGACTTTGCGATCATCGTCTTGTCTTAACTTATATACTGATTCATATAAAAGAGACTGTATGATTCTCACATTGAGTGCATGTAACATGTGCGTTCACATCATTTTAAGCGAAATTTCGTGTCCTCTGCACTCAACATATTATGCCAAACAGGAAAAGCATAATGTCGTATTCTGATTATGACAACGAAATATAAGTATGAAAACACCTACGCAAAGCTTTAAAAGAGCTGGGTCTGTTAGTAGCTAATTTCGTCCTATTTCACTTATATTAAAAACTCCCAAGACTTGTTCCTAACATTTCAGTGTCAGAAAAATAACACAAAATAATATTGTAGGCCCTTGCATGTGGTTCATTAAGCTCCTGTAATAAGCAGCGCTCTAGGACCTGACATACATTATGTTGGAAATTACCTGGGAATTAGAAGCTTTTGGTAAAAATATAAACAATGTTGAAAGTATAATCTCATTAAGAGCCGGTATAAAGTTTTAATTGCTTTAGTTAGGGCCGTGGAGAGAGGCTGTGTTCGGATGAAGGCTGCCTTTGCGGCGAGAACACGGCACCTTCTCATTCTCCGCTACTCATTTTTCAGTAACATTAGTCTTCATTCCAGCTGCGTACTGGAATAATCATAGATGTCTACAGCTGTAGAGGGTCTAGTGACAGATTAAGACTAACCTAGCTAATTGTTTTCATTACCTTATTTTCTTATCATTGCTAATGAATTTGCGAATGAATTCTTATGCAAAGTTAACAGCGGCGTGCGTTTTCCTTCCTTTGTGGCTGTAATTCTTATATTATTTTACGTGGGATTTCTTTTTCTTTTGATATCATGTTGTTCCAGTCTTGATCAAGTTGCCACTTATGAATTTTGAATCTGCAGATTACCTGCTTTTGGATATCTGGTGAAATTCCGGTCAGCTTCAGATCAGTTTTGATTTCGTCACCATTTTCCTTTTCTCTATTTTGGATTAACTCCTTTTTTCATAAAATTGAAATATTTGTTTTTCTTAGTCTGCACGAATTCATACTATTGATGTGTCCATAATACGTTTACCTACGTTTCCTAATATCGCTGTAAATATTAGAGTGTAGTATGATTACTTGTTTATGGCATTTTATAGATATAAGCATAGCTTATTGTGAGCTCTTATACCAGGATTTTCTCAAACTTCTTTCCATACCTGACGTGAGAGGTCTGCCAATCTACTGGATACAACTTACAATGATTGGGCATGGGAGTAATGATTCCATTCCTTGTTCTTTAAACACAGGAAGTTGTTGTTTATCAGTATGTCAAATAACCACCATTACAAGGTCAAATATGTTTACACTGTAACTTCGGGGAAAGAAATATTACTTTTAAATCTAAACCCATTTATCAATACGCTCCCGGGTTTACACACAAACACACAACAAGAAATCATTCGATACTAATTATATTTAGTAAGTAAAAATTATGCTAAAACAGTACTAAAGAAGAATTATTTATAATAAATTTTAATTTTAATAATCTTAATGTAGAAAGATCTTAGTTTAATACCACACCGTGTTCTTTATTTGATGATTATTAGAGTGATAAAATGATAATAATACAGTTTTATTATATAAGTTCAATTAGAATAATTTATCTAGTTAATTTTAAATTCAGTATACCAATAATCGGTATAATATAAATGGCTGTAATCTGAATCATTGCATTGACCACTATAATGAAAATATTTATGAATTAATTCAATATTCTCTCATTTTCTGTTCTGAATAAGGGATGGAAAATTGGAATTTCATTTTCTAGCCTTCGAGTTCAAGTATAATGGTGGAATTAAATGAGGAGAGTGATAAGCTGTGAGTTCTAAAAATGAAATATTTATAATTTTGTGATAAAACTTTTTAAAGTTCAAACTTTTTGATAAAATTACAAACTTGTAGTATTCATGTATAATATAATCTATACAATTATATTACAAGGGATTTAGTACTAGACAGTCGTTCAAAATTGAGCTATATTTTTTAATAACAATTTATATGCTTTACTGCTTTAGCACTAACTGGAATGTTTAATAATAATTAGAATATTGTAACACAAATCTTATCTATCTCTTAATTGGAATAAATGATTCCTTGGAGAATTTCGAATGTAAGTTTTTACAATTATAGGTTTAATTATAAAAAATAGGGGAAAGATAATAGGTATTTATGTAGTAAATTTAATTTTTATTTATTTATTAATAAAAGCAAACCTTGCAGTGCTGATTATTTGTAAATATTAACAATGTAATATTGACTTGTATTTATTAAAGTATTAATTTGTGTACAATATTAATGTAATTAGCGTTGGGAAAGTAAAACCTTACTAAACGTTCTCTTCAAAATAAAAATATTTAAAAAATAACTAACAATAGTTTAATATTTAAATTTCTTTTAATTATCCATTTGAACCCTGGTTCACAGACGATATATATATATATATATATATATATATATATATATATATATATTTATTTATTTATTATAATGAGAATTCTGCTAACGTTTTAGATTCATGTCCATTTTATTTTTTTTTTAACGTTATATTCCATTTATCATGAAGGTATTAAATAATATTCCTTACATAACTAACTATTGTTATTGAACATGATAAACTTAATTTAACCCGCTTTATAGAGGCTGGATAAGCCCCAGGAGGGTCCTAGATCCCATAGGATCCATCTCCTGGCACTAAAAGATTAAATAGAAGTCTGCCTGAAAGCGGGATTTGAACCCAGGACCTTCGGCAGAGCAACTCAGTGCTCTACCACTGAGCCACTTCGCTCCCTTATTTTAATTTAACTGAATAATATTAATCAACTTACTATTGAAACTATTTATTTATTACTATTATTATTGTTTCCATTTAGTTTTTCTTATTCCTCCCAATCCTACCAACTATATACATGCATATACACTATATATACTTTGGCAAGTGTCTATACATTTTTTTTTTCACTTTTTCCCTGTATTTTATTGATTCAACACAGATAAAGGCCTGTCCAGCAGTATGATTTCAGTTAATATTTGTGAATTTATTTTTACCGCCGACCTGACCACCAATTTATACGGTCAACCAATAATTATTGTCTGCAGTTATTTGTTTTTAAAATGTAAATGCCTTGTTATTAGTTGTTGTTTTAATTATATCTGAATTCATATTAATTGATATATCCAATATTAAAACAGGTTATCCCATATTATGTTATCTTTCTCATTTCACTTTATTATTTTTTTAAAAGAAAAAAAATAAAGTTAACTACGGTAGCGACACCTTGATACCACGATTATAAGAAGAAACACGACACGCTACGAGGGAAGAGCCATCCCAGAGTCAAGTGCCCTAAATTATATCCAAGTTGGAGTACTTTTCCGTGTAGTTTCTGGTCGCGATACTTCGCACGGTCTTGGGGAGCATGAATTTTAATCAGGACCAAAGTTGTCTCTGCTCGGGGTCTGCCAACCAGATACATATCTCCACTCGGAGCCGATTTATCGTCTTATAAAAGTTTCAACCCCACGTCTTTTGCCGGTAGATTTCTCTTCTTGATTAGTTTTCTCCGACTCTTTCCATATTATGGTGGTGTTAGTACCATCCTAGCATAAGTATAAGGAAGGTATCATTTCATTTATCTAACCACCAAATGGTTTCGTTTTACATTATAAAGTTCATGGCAGAGAGAAAACTATATAAATACTTTAGTTATAGTTGTAAAATAGTACATGTATAAATGTATATTCTAATAAACTCTGCAAAGTGGGTTAGCTCAGAAGGTGGAGCGCTGAGTTGATGTACTGAATGTTCCCGATTGAAATCCGGCAGTGGCCAATAAATTATTTAATTTGTTAACTGCCGTGGTTGGACCCTTTGGGATCTGAAAACCCTCTTTGGGCTCATCTATCCTTTAGATGTACCATTACAACATACCATGAAAGGCCTTGAGTTCAGTTTGTGGTAGAAACCATAATTTTTTGGAAAAAGGTTTTTCAGGGAGATGATTTGTCCTAGGCACGCACAACCGCCAGATTTCCCCCCTATTTTTGTTACCCACGATGTAGAGGCTGAATGAGCCCCAGGAGGTTCCTAGGTGACATAGAATCCATATCCAGCCTCTAATAGATTAAATAAAAGTCTGCCAAGCAGGGGGATTTGAACCATGGACAACTCAGCGCTCTACCACTGAGCCAACTCGCTTCCTTGGGCTCTTCTAGTCTCTATAAAGTGAGTACCCTTAATTTTGGCGAAAACCTGGGGGTTGATAGTGATCTCGTACAAAACAAAAATCTTTGTACAATCATTGCCCTTAAATCTATTATGTACTGAGCCCAAGACACTTCATTAGTTGTTGTAGTAGTACAGGTTGTCATTGTCTCCTTAACGATTATTATATAATTATTAATATTTTATAAACTAAATTCTCCGAAGAATGAATCAGTATATGTATGTATGTACGTATATGTAATATAAAAGAGAGAAAACACGTTGATATTTTATTGCATCATTACTAATTATGAGAAGATGGGATTTACTGATGTTCAGATTTTCAAAAACTTCTTTGCAATCCATTTATAAATAACATAATATTTAAATAATCTTTTATATTATTTTATTATAATTTATTCATTTTTATAACAATTAATCAAATATACCTTCGTATGCACAGGTTGTATGAATATTACTTTGAATTTTTGAATTATTCTTCGGGTATTGTTTATACAATTTACTCAAATGTACAAACGTCCATTAACAATAAACCTTATGGATTCTAGTGATACAAATTTTTTATTGTAAATTTGCTTTATACCTATAATTTAATTATAACTGTAGTAACTAAGGATCAGATACTTTTCCTTCATCATAAAGATATTTTATATTGTAAATCAGTAATGAACACTATGTCCTTGGATAAAGTTTTGTGCTGACTATTTTTGAAACACTATCATTTTAAACCCTACCGAGAACTGAACACAATATCCTTCTTGGATAAATATTTTTTTTGGTTTATGCCATTATGTTGGGTTCTCTAACATTCAGCTATGAAAAAATATAATAATAACGAATTACGATATTTAAACCACTATAAAACTTTTATACAAAAAAAAAAAACAAGAAAAATAATTACGCATTTTTCTTTTAAATACTAACATTAGGGTTTCAGCCAGATTTTAAATCACTGACATAATTTTACTAATTAAGTTAGGGGAAAAACTATTGCTAAAGTAAATTGAAATTCTAAACATTATTTTTTTTTTTTGTAACAACACTTTCATTAATGATATTGGACGTCTAAAGCGGTATTTTGTTTATCAAGAAAATCGAAGTAGTTAAATATTAATGAGCCTGCTGTTTAAAGAAAAAGTTTCAAAACAAGATAATTTCATTCCACAAGTATGAAACCTTTATTACCTTAAGGCTTATTAAATTAAGCTTTTGTAGAAGACTACCATCGATTTCAGTTTGAGTCCTAAAGGTTAAATATTTATTCTCGAACTGCTTCATCCCTGTAACGTTTCTAAACGACCTTTTCATGCCGTGTTTTATTAATTTATTGTTTTTCGATGGTACAGTATTAATAATTTTCGTTAAAGAATCCTGGGACATCAACTGGGTTTAGGTTTGATTTATGGCCCCGGAGCGTCAGGTGATGTATAGTGCAGCATTGAGGCTCGCACGGAATGCAGCCCCCTATACAACTGCAAGCTTCTCAGCTTTGTTGTAGCTACAAGTCTAATTAATGAAGGTTCATCGCTTCCGTATTGACTTCAATTAAGAATAGTCTGGAGGATAGTTGTTTAGTCCTCATTAACCGAGGCTCTGTCTAGACTGACTTAAATCCTTATCTCAATAAAAAATTGTTAGACGGAAATCATAGTACTTGTGCGAATCTCAGGGTTCGTTTCAATTAATCGACTAAAAATAAGATCTATATACTAAATACTCTCTGTAGATGTCAGTTTAGTGGATACGTCTCCATTACTTTGTTGTTCAATTCTACAAAGGACTCCAATGAAGTCCTTATCAATCAGGCATTGTACAGACATCAGATTTTCAGGCAGGTGATTTGTCCAGATCAAATGCCTTGTTTTCCACCCTTCTATTTTCGTTGAGTGAGAGCCTCAGGAGGGGATCTCCAGATCACAAAATATCCATCCTCTGCTCTTGATTAAACAGATTCAATAAATTATCTGCCAAGGCGGAACCTTCAACTAAGCTTTTTACCGTTGAGTCACCCTGCTCCCCGATTAAGGAAATAAAGACTGATTTATTTTTTCCTACTTAGTTAATGCAGTAAAATACATGAGTTATTCATTATTAGTTACGTGGAGATGGTTGGTTCTGGCTTTAAAAAAAATAATTAAATTTTTGTTTTTACCTGTTGGATAACTGCGATTGAGATATAATAGGCAAAAGTATTATCCCGGGGAATCTTTTCCTTCTTTGGTTAGCGTAAGGTTCCTAATCTGGTACTAGAGCTTAAGCTCTGATTTGAACATCTTTGATGAAGTTTACTGGTGTGTGTTTTGATGCGTCTGCCACGTATCAATCATTACTCAAATATCAAGTTAAGGTATGGAATTGAGTATGTCTGCAGTTTAAAAACATTATCAAAGCATTTTGGGGCAGGCATTTATCGATGTGAAATTGTGACTTGCTTCAATTGAATTAATAGTTTAAACTAGTCGTTAAGTTTATTTATAATATGATTTATTAGACCTGAAGCCTGAGTTGAGGTTTAATGTCTACATACATTACTGTTGTGAGTTGTAGAGTTGTTTGAAATATCGTGTGTAGATATAATGTATAACGGTGTAATATGTACTGACCCAAGGTGTAATCCTTCAGTTGGTTTAATGATAGAAAGATCTTAGTCAAGGCAGACAGAGAAGAGTTGTTTCAGAATGAATGGATTGAAGAAGAAAGTATTAGGCAAGATTGAGTATCATCTTAATCTTGTGGGCAGGTTGGATGCCAAACTTTACCGAACACTTGAAATACGTTTAGAATTTGCATACAATTTCCATTAGAAGTTGTAAAGAAGATGCAGTTAACTAAAGGTGCATACATTTCCTACTCTCCTACCGTTTCGATAAATAGATGAATTTTTGTAGTATGTTATGAAGTTTTTGTAGAGTAGTTCATGAAAACTTTTTAGGAGCATGTCCAGGCGATGGAGGAATCCGTTTAGCTTGTAAATCTTTGTGATCCAGTACTATTTGAATTCCATCTATAACAATATATTCCAAATTCCATCTGTATAGGAAATTCAGTCATTTTTAGTATTACATTATAAATAGATGTTAAGAAAACTAGAGCTTCCCTTGGCTTTTCTTGAACACATCAGTATTTATCTGACCTTTACTTGGAGATTTCCTTTTAGATATCTGTGTAAGTTCATTGGCGACTTACGTAGGAGTAAAGAAAGGAGGAGGCGACTCAAAATGGAAGGGAATTCCTCAAGTATTTAGATGAATACATGTTTTGAGTATTTTGAATTTGTAAGTACATGGCGCATAAAGAAAAGGAAAAAAATCACAGAATTTGGAACTACATACCTTGATTTTAGAATGCTGTGAGAGGTCGTGCTTACAGGGAAAGGAAAAAGGCTCTCGGTGAGTAGTTTTAATTTATATAGTGAATGTGATAGAATTATTAGATCTTTCTGCCGGTGGATATTGTTGTTTATGCACTGATAGAAAGATTTGTTAGTATTTAAAAAGATTGTTAATAGTTAAAAAAAGTTTCACTTGCCTCGTGGTTTCATAAAACCACACAATTCTTTTTTATTATTATAAAAAAAAATGCTAATAAGCTCGTAAAGAGCTTTATTGTAATATAAATAAAAAATAATAATAAAAATAACCCTTATAGTTCAATTAATATTTTCTGAATATAAGAAATGAACCATTTGGCTGAATAAATAAAGTTATTTTCTTTATAACTGTTGTATGAAACTTAATTAAAACTTTATAAGATATAAAGTAAACATTTAAAATATACGTACGGCAATTAGTTAATGGTTTATTAAACTTATAGTTGAAAAATGATCCTCCCAACCCGTACATAAACATTAACTTTACATATTAAATAAATGATTCTTCTTTTATGCTTCCCTTTCCAAATGCTCTCTCCTTAGCAATTCTAAATGAGGTTGATTTTCGATTCTCTTTCAACCAGAATTTCTCTATGTCTTTGTCTCTATCCTTAGTTTGTTTGCCATCAAACGCTTTCAGTTAATGAACTGAAATTTAATTTTAAAATATTATAGATAATTAAATTTTTTTTTAATTTATAGGTATAGGATTCCCCAATTCTCATTCTTTGTAAGAATTAACCATACAGTCCCTATAATATTGTCTGTTACTAAACTTCATACAAGATAACTGTTCATTCCTTCTCATACATTTTATTTAATAATTGACATTTAATGATTATATATTTTTCCCATTCTCCAACATTTTTGTTGAATAAATAATATAACAATATATAGTCCATGTTATATGCGCCTTTTTGTTACTCGAAGGCATTTTAAGGCTTCTTTGATCTTACCGCTGTAGGCGGGTTCATATTTCATGCATGACGTAAATAAGCAATGAGTAAATAAGTAAGGAGAATTTTAGGTTGGATTTTAAATTAATTCGAGTATACATTTTGAAAACTTTATCATTAGAATCAAAACAATTAAACTCCAATTCGTAAACAGAGCACACATTTTCCTAGATTTATTGTAAAATTTAACAATCGAGAAAAATATTGGGAGCTACTTCACTGAGAGTTGTAATTCCTAAAAGTTCTTTTCAGGGATTGAATATGGAAAATATATATCTAAAATAAATCATACATTTGGAGAGTATAAAGGCATTTTTCACTTGTATAGGTTCTTTCAATAAAATTAAAAATTATACAATAGAGAATAAAATACTTATAAATACTTTTAGTTTGTTTATACGATTTTTGATGGGCTGAAGACCTGTGCGAACCCCCTATTTAGGAACTTAAAACTACCCCCCCAGACCTGGACCCCAGATCTTTTTCTTTCTTCCTTCCTCCCTTTTCTTCTTTCTACAACTGTTTCTTGATCCTACTAAACAGTCCCTCTCTGTTTTGTAATGTACGTGTAACGTACATTATAAAAGCACGTAAAACGTCAGCGGCATCGAGCAGGTTCAAGTAATAACCACCTTCAGCGGACTCAGCCCATTGTAACGACTTAAAATACCGTAAAATAAAATTTTAACAGAAGGCTTTTGTTTATATAGAAGCAGTGCAGGTATTTATTTTTAATTTGCATATATACTGTAAATAAAATCTTAGAGGATGTGAAAAAAAAAGTTTGTTTATTGTTAAAGAAGTGAGTCTAAAAGACATTTTTGATGTATTTTATAATATGAATCAATAATTAGTTGTGCAAGTATAATTAATATCACGTTATTATTTTGATGGTTTATACCACTTCGTTATTGACGGTTTGAGTAATTTATTGATAATTAAGTTTAACTCTTATTTAATTTGTTAAATAATTAAATATGTATTCTTTATTGGAATAATTGTTCAAATTGATTTTGGCCCAGTTGATAAATTATAAATTATTATGTAATGATAAAATTATATAATATTTGTGGACTGTTCATGAATTTTTAACAATTAAAATGGGTAATATGTTCACGTCAAAGTACCAATCCCAGACACTAATACAGATTCGGTGACATATTAGCTATACATGCGACTAACTGAGTTCCCCTGTAGTCCAAATGGGCTCATTAACTAACCATATGGATCCATGGGCTCAGGTTCATGGGCCTGGTTCACAACTTGATCCAACATTTGCCATACTTCATTATCCAACTTTGTTGACCGAAGAATTTTATATTTTATGGACCTAGAGGAATGTATATTGTTTAGTTTCTACAACACAGACCTTAAAAAGTACATACTGGAAACTGAAACATGGTTCGGAAGATAGCCTCGATACAAAAGGAAACTATTGAATGTGAAAAAAAAACAACAGTCTTCGATCTATAAAGATCCCATAAGGATTGATGAATATTATAGCAAATTCTTGATATTCGATTTTGTAAATATCCCTGTAAAAATATCGAATTTGCAACTATCCTTATTCAAAAGCAAAGTGACCAACAAAAAACTCTTGATTCTGCATTCATTATTGTGAATTTTTTTTAACTCGAAGTCCCAAAGTTTCGAATGCACCACACTCCTGTGTTTTATCTGTATCGAATCATAACAAAATCAAAATCCTTGCATGGCAAACTATTTAATATATATTATAATTTATTTTATCTTTATATTATATATATTTTTTTTTTAAATATTTATTTGAAAAGAACAGATATGGCCAGAACCAGGACTCGAACCCGGGACCTTCACCTCTCCGTGGTGACGCCTTATCCATCTCGGCTATCCTGGCTTCGCTTCACGGCCTCGGAGATGTAGGATCAATTGAAAAAGAGAGGATATGGCTGGCCGTGGAGCGAAGCCAGGATAGCCGAGATGGATAAGGCGTCACCACGGATAGGTGAAGGTCCCGGGTTCGAGTCCCGGTCCTGGCCAAATCTTTTCTTTTCAAATAAAATATTTTAAAAAAATATTAAATATATACCATATACATGTGTTTGTTGCAATTTGTAATTTTTTGTAAAACGACTGAGATGTTTTAAAGAAAACCATTGATTGTAATATACTCACTAGTTAGAAATAAATTATAAATTATCATAAAACTAACGATTGTGTTTTTCAACTACTTAAAGTATACTATTTGATAAAATTAATATAAAGTCATCAATAAGGCCATCTATAACCACATCTGTAAATTACGTTTGAGGTACTAACTGATTTTGAATGAACCTTCATCATCATCATCATCATCACAGGCACTACAACCCGGTACGGGTCTTCGCCGCATCAATACGTCGCCTCCATTCCTCTTTGTCTTGTGCAAGGGTCTGCCAAGCTCTGGTGTCCAGAAACTTCCATTGAATGAACCTTAAAGCAGTTTATTCACTCTCCTGTCGTGTTTTTCACTTTCGGTACTTTGCATTTGTATCGACGATATGATTTATTTTTGTTTTAACAAGTTTCAGTGGAACGAAGTAGCCATATATGATTGGATTAGTTTCAATATTATTTTACATACACGTATTTGTTTTCCTTATAGCATTATATAATTGTATATGCTATAATCTGCAAAACCACCTGAACTGAAACACTAGGTTTTATAGAAATTTTCGAATGGCGTTTATGTTTAAGATATTTGAATTGCTATGTTTGTACGATAAAAATAAGGAAATGATAAGTTGAAGAAAAAACATGTAATACATACCTTTACATAAAGTGTGATACATATCCATACGATAGGATAATAGATAATACCATACGGTTTTAAGAATGAGCACCTTTCCATGTACTTACTGATGAAACAAGCCAATGATCGGTAATAAGTAGAACAATCATGTCGAACTGCTCTCCGTCTCAAATGTTGAATATGTATGACTACAGAATTAAAATGTATATCCATTATTCATCGTGGATATAGCAGGTTGTTGTGCATAGATAAAAGCCATTAGCATGTTACCCTCTAGACTTGTTTCTACGGATTCGATATTTTTAGTAAAATAGCCTCGTAGAAGGCGGTTTCCCAACGTTTCAAGAATCTTTCTCTTAATTTTCTCGATGAAATTAATGGATAATTATCAATATTGATTTACAATTATCAATTAACTTAATCAATCTATTGGGTTGTAACATATAAAATGAAGGTGTAGATTTAAATTATTAACAAAAAATGATTAAACAATACTTTCAATAATCAAAACAGGATCCTTTACTTTCAATACACTTCTTCCAACCTGAAACAAGCATTTCTATCCCCGCTCTGTAGAAATTAGGTGTCAAGGAAGAAGCGAAGTCTTGGAAGGCCGATTTCAGGGAATTTTCGTCGTCAATTGTTTTATTTCTTAAAAAAAATATCTAAACAAAGGAAAAGGTCAAAATCGGAGGTCCGGAGAATATGGTGGGTGAGGAAGGACCTCTATATTCAGTTCCTGAAAAAAAGGCTGAGCTGCTAGGCCTCGGTATGTGTTACCCATATTTCCAGAACCTTTGTCTTACCAAGCTCCTCCAAGGTGCCTGGAAACATTCATGTCACTTACTCCAAGCTGTGAACCAAATTCACGAGTGGTTTGGGATGGGCAAGCTTCGACCAGCTCTTTCAACTTTTTGTTATCCAACTTATTCTTCGGCCTACCACGTTCTTTGTTGGTTAGGTCATAATCCCCAGACCGAAATTTTTCAAACCTACGAAAGATTGTACTTTCGCTTACTTTATCTTCACCGTAAACAATATTAACGTTTCGGAACGCCTCCGTGAGGCTATGACCATGTTTAAATTCTAAGAGAAGAATTATACGAATTTCCGTGGAAGATATAACTTTATTCCCCACTTTGTAAAGGCTGGGTACCTTTAAAATTATTTTAAAAAAATATAACAGAATTAACAGTTGTTAATGTTTAGTGCTTAGTCTCTAGCAAAAACTCACTCTAAATATAGAAAACATTTTTGAAATTTAAAATTGGTAATAACCGCTAGAGAGTATTGTTGAGTAATTCAGTTAGTTGGATACAGAAAAAAAAACTATTATACAATATACTTTATTTGTGCAAATCATTTATGTGCTTTGGTATAGGCTTATACTAGCTTATAGGCTATAAAATGAGTTTATAATTTGTTAATCACTGTATTAAAAACTCGATCCTGCTTGTTAACAAGGTATTTTATAAAGTATAGTTATGTTTAGAATTTTAATGATTCTCATAATTTTTGTATTTAATTTAATAATTTATTTCGGATATTTGTTATTATTAAATATACAATAATATAATATTTTATATTTATCTCGAGGCGAGAGTGCCACCTGATGCTGTGACGGCCTGTAGATTGCCTAACCCTCAGTACTTGACCCACAGGTGGTACAATTAACCCTTTGACCTAGCCGGTCATTTTTAGAAGGGATTTCCCACACTTGGAAGCCTCTTGGATCAAGCACATAACTTAGCTCTCCAACTTTTCACTTTATATCCCTTCGTTTATGATTAATATTATCACTTAAATAATCAATAATATAAAAATATTTCAATTAAAACGGGAAACAAAATATCTATAATTTTTATAGTTCAATACTTTCAAAATAACTTGTTTAATTTTTGAATAGTCCGACTATTCAAAATTGTTTTCTGGTTATTCGAGTTTCCGAATAGTTCGCAGGTGGATTAACAGCCTGAAATTATTTTTTTAAATTAGTTTTGATAGAGAAGAGTTTAAAGCTATATAATTTTTTTTAATAAAATAATGTGTTTTTTATTAGCGGTTTTAAAAGGGGCGATTGTGGTAAGTATCTAGACCTACACACCTGAACACCAGGGTACATCCTAGTTCTGTTTTAAGCAAACGATTGCAAGGGCAGTATGCATCAAGTGGATCAAGAGTATCCACTCAATTGCGGATGAGTGAGCCCCAGGATGGTCAATAGATCTCACTTGCTCGATCTACGATCTTTAATATTAGTTCTTAAATTTAAGGAAGCGATGCTTAATTGAGTTTTAATTTGACGTTATAGACGGGTAATTTAAAAAAACAAATGGTAACTTTAACTGTCCTTCACCTATTCACTCTCATTTCTCAGTTAATAGTGCATATTTCCAAACAACTAAACTTGCTGAATAAACTACTACTATTGCTCTATGATAAGCAATTAGTGATCAGTGAGAAAATCTAATTAATCTTAATTTTACAGGTCAACATTCCTATTTTAGATTATAGAGAGAAATTTACTATTAGAAAGGGGCAATTCTATTTCATGGTTAAGGATATAATACCTAAGTAAAACGTCTGTCTACAGATTTGTCTAATTAGTTACTGATCTCGTGGCAATGCTGATTTATTCAAATGGCGGTAGAAATGCTGGGCTTTACCAACTTAGTGTAATGTTATACCTACATGGTTATTTTGAAATAACCAGATGCCTACTTGGACTTAGATGCTTAGCTGTACTTGGACTATCCTTTAAAAACATAGTTTGTGTTATTATTCTCTGTCACATTGTTGCTATAAAATTTATCATTATTCTTGAGGCCAATCAAGTTACTTACAAAAAAGAGTAAAATTAAAAAAAAAACTAATAAAAAAGTGTCACGTTACTTACCGTAACGCGGCGGGGGGCACGGGCCTCCTGAACTCCTGCTTTGCCATCATTCCTGGGAAAAAGCTTTGTTCGGGGACCCAGGCAAATTGTAAATAGGGTTTGAATGTGTATTATTTTATTTATTTTTATTTTTATTTTTATTTTTTTTTATCTTTATTTTATTTATTTCTATTTTTATTCTTCTTATTTTTTATCTGTATTTTATTTATTTCTATTTTTATTCTTATTATTTTTTATCTTTATTTTATTTATTTCTATTTTTATTTTTATTATTTTTTATCTAGACTTTATTTTATTATCATTTTTGCATTAATTTCCTTTTATTACCGCATGTATATATGTTTGCGTATTTATATATTTTATAATATGCACTTATTTTATTTTGTTTATACCACTTTTTTGTTTTGTTATGAAATGGTTGTAGCTACATAGCACCATTACTTGTTGCCCACAAGTGGCAGATTGTAATGTCTGAATAAAGTGTTTAATAAATAAAAAATTTACCGTAACAGATAGAAAATGATATATTCTCTAAAAATTGGATATAAAGGTTTATAAATGACTTGTTGGTTTTGTAAATAGTTTAATCGTTTTATCATCAGACATTCATGCTAAGGTAACCTCTTAGTTTCTTCCTCGATTCCCTTTTGATCAGCTAACGCCCAATCAGGACCGAATGGAATTATCCCAACATTTAGACTCTGGAGTTGGCTACGAGCGGAGGTCGCCCAGCAAACTGGGACAGCCCTTTCCAGAAGTCACCCTTCAGGAAGTTTGAGTCGGAATTACTGGGCTGTGGGGCACAGAAGTAGGCAACTCCTGGGCCAGATCTCCAGGGAATGACCCGGAAGTGAAGAATCGTCCGAATGGCATTAATGGAATGAAGTTGCTCAAAACAACATGATTTTTATTAATTTAAAATAATATTACCGTTTAATTATTTGCTATATGAGTATCTCTGTATTAAGCTGTTTTTATTTTCTGAACAACGAAGAGGATAACCGTAAACTTTATAGATTTCAAAACTCACCCAGCCTTGACCAGTATTTGGAGAAAATATGATAATATTCCACAGGCATTTAATTAAAAACATTTCGTCATTAACTTGGAATCAATATGAGAACAATAAAGCCTCAAAAGGGGGCAAAAGATCGTTTAACTTGTATTCTGGAGTATTCGTTGAAATAATTTATAAAAATTTAGAAAACAGACTTTTTGGCTTTTTATTTTATACATAAATAGGAACTAGATTTGTACTAATATTAATTGGTCACAATACCAAAACGCAGTATTAAAATACTTATTGACTTATTGAGTGTTAACAAAAAAAACATTTATTGGATAAAATTTTGTAAGAACTTCAATTTTTAAATTTGTAAGAATGATGCTCAAGTTTCAATTTATCGAAAAAACTCTGAACAAAACAGTGCTGAGAAAGTAAATTTACTAAACAAAAAATCCTCATACAAGACTGAAAAGCCAGAAACTACTGACGTTTTCGCCTACTTCAACATTTACTGGACAAAGCTCTAAGCTCCCAATTAATTACAAAAGACTCATTTACATGACAGTTATCAGACCTATGTGGACATACTGAGTTGAGCTTTGGGGCTGTACTAAACCATCCAATTCATCTCATATCCAATCCCTACAATCCAAAATCCTTCGTAAAATCTTCAATGCTCCTTATTATGTCACAAACAAACTCATCCATCATGATCTTAATATCCCATATGTTGCTGATTTGGTCCAAAATAGATACCTATCCTTCCATGACAAGCTCCATAAACACTTGAATCCGCTAGTCTCTCAACTTGCTTCCCATACTATTCCTGATAACCCTCCGAGGCGTCTGAATAGAAGATGGACTCGAGACCTTCTACTATAGAACTTTATTGGAGTGCTACCGATGGGGGTCTCCTCAAGTGTTTTTTTTTCAAGTCATTTGTTCATATTAGCAAATTTACTTGTAATATTATTACAGTTGTAAATATCAATAAATTAATCTAAAGAAAAAAAAACTAAATGAAAAAAAAATGTACCACTAAAACCCATGCTCACAACGCTCTCAGACGCTATATTTTTTATTTTAATGTGAATGCTGCTAATGTTTTAAATTCATGTCCATTTCAATTTGTTTAATTTTAAAGTCGAGTTATTTTGGTAGCATTACTTCTTATTTCTTACGTAACTTATACCTAATCTTAATTTAACTTAATAAAGAAAAACAAACCTGTACCATTACATGCCATGAAATGTCTGGGGTTCAGTACATGGTAGACTGTACTGTTTCTTGAACAACGATTGTGCAGGAAGCTAATTTGTCCTAGATCATTGTCAACCGCCAGATTTTTCCCTTTTATTTTGGGTATCTACTCTATAGAGGCTGGGTTAGTTATAGTTATAGTGGTTTAGATGGTCCTAGCAAGCGGGCCACTCCGCTCTCTTAAATTAAATGGAAAAAAGAAATATATTTTCTCTATACGATGTATTTACAGATGAAAATTGCCATCTTACCGAGTGCGATTTCTAAAAAAAAAACGTCTAAACACTTTGTGGAAATATCCGATTGTTGAAATTGTAGACGACTCTGTGGGAGGATTGAGGATATAAATGAGAAACCTTGCAAAATCCCAACCCTTTCATTCCGGGCGCAACTTTGTTGCTCTCGTTGGTTCATTTGATCTCATTTTGACGCTTTCCCGAATACTTTGTAAATGTTGGCCTTCTCTCCGTGCCTTAACAAAGGAAAGTGGGGAAAAATAAAAAAGGAAAGAGGAGGAGGGAAAAAGGAGAAGAGGAAATCCTTGATTAAAGGGAAAACAAAAGTTTCAAAAAGTCTGTGTAAGTTGGGGGCGGCCTCTTGGGTTAATGTGTTGAGGCGGGATTGGATATTCCTGGCCCAACATTACCCCTCCAACCTATTAACTCTTGTAAGGCGGTTTAATGTCGGCAATCGGCCGCCCCACCTCCCTTCTAAATCCAGACTTTATAATATTACTTGCCTAATTTCGTGTTTATCAACATCAACCCAGATGGTAAATTTTAAAAGGAATACAGCCAGAAAATGGATCCAATCCACACGAAGTGATCCAATGAGGGTTGCTTGACCTTTTTTAAATAGTTTAATTATTTTTATATGCGATTATCATATTATTGAGAAGGTCAACACCGTTTTATAAAATATTTACCTTGCACATTTCTTGGACGTCGGCCATTATTATTTGTAAGTGCAGGTTTTTCACGATCTGACTATAATGAAACAACAAATAAAACACGAAATATTATTCTTAAATATAATCCAAAATATGATCCTGCTACGGAATTTTAGCATTAATAACTTTTTATTATTTAAATAAATTTATTTAGATAAAATGCCTTAAGAAAGGATTACTTATTCACCATAACATTCATCCTGCCTTATATTAAATATAATTGTAGACTCATATATCGATTTAGATTGAAATCGATACATCACAATGGGCACCCTCACATCGACACTATGACAAATCTACTAACGACCCACAATCATCTCACTCAAGCCCAAGTTGACAGGATACTACTTTATAAAGAATCTGGATCCAATTTATCTTAAGACTGTTTGGTTTTTTTTCTTCAAAAAGTGAACAAAGTAAGATGTTGTTTTGGAGTAATTATTTCTTGAATTATTGAGGGGGACCAAACTGGCTTTTAGGAAGCTTTAAATATTCAGGAGCTGCACCTCCTTGCTAGAGAACTTAACGAGGGATAGGGTTCCCCTAACTTCTCTCACGTCTTCTTTGTTCAATGATTGTTATTACCTTCAATAGTGAACCAATAATAATAAGATAAAATTACTAATAAGATCTTCTAGATATCAGTTAGTGAAAACTAATACAGACTCTAAATAGTTTTTAAAGTTTCTTAAGCAATAATAAACTGTACCTTTAGCACACGATATTATCGATAGAAATGCAAGGTAGGCTCTTCTACATTAGCTTAGTGTGTAGAGCATGGAGTTGCAACGTCGAAGGTCCCTGATTTAATCTGGCAATGATAGACAAATTATTTATTTATTTTTAATTATAAAATTGCAACGGATGGACCCTGTGCAACTAATGTAGACCTCCTGGGTACCCTTAACTGGAGGTTGAGCGTGATATCGATTATAGCCACCTCCCTGCACAACCGTTGCCTTTGAAGGAGTACGTACTCGAATACTGAAGCCAAGAAAGAACAAGTCGTAGTTGTACAAGTTTAATTTTCGGGAGGGGATTCGACGTTACCCATTCCAGAGGTCCCTCAATAACAATTACTATAATATACTATAATGGACGACTTAACATTTTTGATTATTCCAGAAGTGAGGTTCACTGTTGTAGAAATATACCCCAATTACTCCCATATATATGACAATAATCACGATAAAGAAATTTTGTGTTTTATAATATTGTCTTGTTTTATTTGTGTATTATCTTGTTACAACTCTACCCCGCACGTGGTGGTAATGTTCTACCAGCTTGGGCTGCAAAGTTTCCAAGTTTAAGCTCATGCATAAGTACATGAAAATCACTTTCCATGGTCATATTTAATGAAATTCTAAATAATAATTATTCAAATGTAGTGCTAGTAAGTATTCTAAAAAAAATATATATGATTAAAAAATGCCCGCTAATGCCACTTTTTATATTAAAAATAATAAAAATCGACATGTCATATGTAACGAACTAACATACATAAGCATGTTATATCATTGAAAAAATAATTACTTTTTTCTATATATGGTCACCTGCGGTCTAGTGGTTAGCGTAACAAACTACTAAACCCAAGATCGCGGGTTCGTAGCCCGACAGGTGACCCTAGGATTTTTTTAAGGGAGTAAAAAATCCTTAGTTACGCCGTCCTTCGGAAGGGACGTTAAACGGGGGTCCCGAGCCTGTACGATGTCAGGTACTCGTTAAAAATCCCTATCCTAATTAAACCTGGATTGGCAAAATTTAGAGCTCCCACTGTAGCATCGTCCGATTAGCCATAGCAGCATAAAGTGACGTTAAATGAACAAACAAACAAACTTTTTTCTATTGTGGTGTAATATCATTTTCATATGTTCATAAATATTTTATCAAGTTTATTTTGTAATTTAATGGTTATTATGCAATCGTCAGCCTACAAAATTGATATTTTTAGTTTCTGATGATATGTACTGTAAATTAACTATAGGGAATTATTATTTTATAGGTTGCCATGAAAAAAGAATAATATCAGCATTGTTCATATCAACTACAGGCGGTTTAGACGGAAAATAAATGTTCTAATCAAATGTTTTAATAGTTTTGAAAGTAGAGCCCCGGAGCGAAATTAAATTTAAAAAAAAATCTAGCAAAATAGAATTGAAATTCACTAAAAGTTTTAAGAGTAGAATAAAATTAAGAAGCGCAACTTTTCTTCTTTTTTTTTCAATTTTATTCAAACTCTCTTTTTTCTTTTTCTGAGGATCATTTACTCCCCTCTTATTAAAGGATCCTTGAGAGATTGAATTCAATAAAAGTCTGACGAGTACTTTTTTTTTAATTATCCCACCTGTAAAATTAATTCGTAACAAGTATATTCAATATTGAAGCAGCAAGGCATAGGTGTAAAAATATGAAGAAACCTATTCGCAAAGACTAAAATGAAAGCGTAGAAGAACGTATTATGTTACGAAAAATATTCATAAATGAAATCAGGATATCAATTATAATGAGTAGGTTTCAAATGTTCGTACATCATTAAAAACATAAAGTAAATCTCTTGGGTCGTTTATTATGAATGTCCGGTGTTAAAGGACAAGTTATTTAGTAAGTTATCAAAGTTTCAATCCCAGAACTGAATATTAAGCGTTTTGTTATGAAATAAAGTCTGAAAACGCGTTTTCGACTTAGAATCATTTTAAAAAATTGTATCCTTTCGAAAGTCCAAAGTTTAGAAGAAAGTCTGTTGGAGACAATTCTGTCAAATATAATAGGTGTGAGAGGACTTCGTAACCCAGCTTAGTTTCTTCAATGTCTGCCGTGTAACTTGAGACCAGGAGTTGTGTCGTAAGGTATAACTTTTCTTCTTCCGGGATGGACCGGATTTTCTTGTTCCCTTAAATAAAATTCGAGCGTTCCTTTCTAGCCCGTTCCACCACTTTTCGGAGCTCACTCCCATCTGATATCCTTATCTATTGTACGTTCTAATTCATGCTTTTCCTACATCTCCTAAATTCCCAAACAGATGCTCTCTAATCAGTACTATGGTGATAATGAAATAAGTTATAATGAAAAAAGTTTCGAGTTTTTAAAATTTTTTTAATGGTCAATAAAATAATTTCATTATAATAGAAATGCTTTTCTCTACCAGTACCCAAAAAATATTGTTTCCAAGACATGGAACTATCAAATACCTCTATTGCAGTGTTCTTCAACCTTTTTGCACCTGCGGACCGGTAAAAATAGGATAGATATTTCGCGGACCAACTGAAAGCTAAGACAAATAAAAACCAATAAGCTTGTAGATATTATTTTTTATTATACAATATGTTATCCAATTACATTTATTAGTGCGATATCTGCGGATGCTTCTTTGATACAACAGTTGATATTCGAGGCTTCTGCGTTGTTTCTGAGAGACGAAGCGCTGCATTAAAATCTATTCGGTTTCTCCGTTTGGTTTTTATTACAGACATGGCTGAAAAAGTCTTTTCACATAAATAGGAAGTCGAAAAAAATACTAATAATTTGATAGCTTTATAACTCAAAGTTGGATATTCTTTTTCTAGCGATATCCAAAATTGACGCAATGAATGCATTTTATGTCTGGAGACCAGAGTGACATCAGGAGACAACTCGATCAGCTTTTCTTTTTCATTAAGATCAAAAAAAAAAGTGCACATGAGTTTATGTCTTCCAAGAATGGATTATTAATCCAGAGGTTACCTTTACGAGGATCTTCATTTCCCGGGAAATACTTATTCAAATTTTCAGCTAATGCTAATGCTTTCTTCTTCACATCAGCAGCAATCGAAAATTCATCCAAAAGAGAAAATATTTCTACATCTTCCTCTTGTAAACGACTATTCCAAAGACCTATAGACAGCTTCTTTTTGAACGCATCCATTTTATTTCTTAAAGTAAAAATATTTGTATATGAACCCTACAGAGAAATATTAACTTTAAGCAGACTGAATATGTCCACCATTATATTGTTATTATACATTGTATTTGTATAGTTTTATACATAATACGTCACGGTGATTTACGATTTGACCAAAATTTTTCGCGGACCGGTGGTTGAAGAACGCTGCTTTATTGAAAAATTAGTTGTTTTTTTTCAGTTATGACATTGGTCTTTTGAAGAAGCGATATGTCTGTAGTTAGTGCAGGGGGAGGGAGGTTCTTCAAGGTGGCGTACTGATTACTTTGTTTTATTGCGTATCTTTGTTAGAAACTTAATTATAATACGTATATATATATATATATATATATATATATATATATATATATATATATATATATATATATAATTTTGCAGTCCTACAAGGACACATAATAGTACAAAGTAATCACAAAGCGGCTGAGGAAGAAGAGGGTCCAGGCTACTGCAACAAAGCAGGGGGGGCAGGTCGATAATATAAGCCCCCTCCTGGGTCCTCTGTAGCAGATCTAATTAAACAGCTTCTTATTTCTCGCCTGGAGCGGGTCCAAGGGCCCGTCTCTCCAGGAGATACTCTGACACCCTGGAATACGAGCTCGGAAATAGAAACCGACTGGAGGAATGATAAGTGGCACTTCAGTGAAAATGAAGAGATTGCTATTTTACAGAAATACATCTGATTTGAATTTTGACATGGATCTAAAAATATCTTATATCTAGTATCTGTCAGCATTAGTCATATGTATATAAAAGCTATTTTATTTATCTGGCTCAAGGGCTGAATTATAATATTAATACAGTATATACGATATAAGCTGAGAAAAATGAAATAAAAGCACATACTGTGTATCAAAAATATTAACTTTTAAATCTTTTCTCTTCAAAATAAAAATTTTAAAAATAATCAGTATCAAAAAAATAATAAAAAAAATTAAAAAATATAACGTTATAAGTGAAGAATATTGACAGAAAGTTCTTCATTACTTCTGATGTATATGACCTTATACTTTATAACTAATTAGAGATTATCTGTTTGGGAATTTAAGAGATGTAGGAAAATCAAGGATTAGTATAAGGAAGAAGCATGTTAGAATGGGCGAGAAAGGAAGGCTGCAATGTTATTTAAAGTAATAAATAATCTTTAGATTAAACCATCTATGTCTTTGTACTTGTTACATTACCGCGTCTTCGGATATGAAAAATCGCTAATCCTGAAGATCCTTGTGAGGGTAATGAAACAAATCTATTAAATTATTGTATTGTCATTAATACTAGAGAAGTGTGTAAAGTTTCAATTCAATTATATTTTTTAACGTAACCGAAAATTGAGTTAAAAATTCCATTATATGCACACTTTCATAAAGACGTAGCTAATAAAATCATATTAATAAAAGGTGTAAATTTAAATGGCCAATATATTCGCTTATTTTCAAGTATTTTATTTATTTATGGAATAGATCTTGACAAAAAATAAGGGTAAAGTTTGCAACCCATGGCAATGATAAGGAGATAAAGTATAAATATAGCCACAAGGTGGAAAGATGAAAGCTACGCCCTCCCACACGCTGAAAAGCTCTCTACAGCCTTTTCTATACTCAGTGCTTTCAAGAACCTCGTACCATAACTAATTGTACTCACAAATAACTTCTTCGAAGATCTTAATTGTATTGAATTATGTTAATCCTCAAAAATGTAAAATATATAATATGACAAGATGACACTGGTAGTTGGAAACGACATAAAAATGTTTTGTACAAATTAATAATTACTTTGCAACCAGTTAATTAAGCTAACTTAGCTGATTAAATATTCGTTTAATAACTTCATTTAGTTATGAGAGATCATTATAGTAAAATTTTAAATTAATCTAAAAAAAAAAGTTTCAGTTTTTAAAGATTAGTGCTCTATCTTTCTATCACAGAATGAATATAACGAATGGTGAAATGTGGGTATTCGCGAAGAAGGATAATGAATAGTAATAAGCCACAGATTTTATACTGACAATATAAATCCTATCGGTCAAAGTATATTATGTGCATGTATACACACATACACACACACACGCGCGCATATATATATATATATATATATATATATATATATATATATATATATATAAATAGTTCTATATAAACCTTTAAAACCCATAATGGTTAGGTTAAATGATAGAGTCATTACTATTTCTAGAACAACGGTTGTGAATTTTTCTATATACACGCTAAACCGCCAAGATTCCCCCTCCCCTTAAAGTTTTCCTTTTTATAGAGGCTCCAGTTCACAAGGGTTCATCTGTGGCTTTTAACAGTTTAATGAATTATCTGTTACAGCCATATTTGAACCCGGGATCTTCGACAGCAACTACAAGTAGAGCTTTACCACTGATTTATCCCATATATATTTGAAATGAAAATAAAACATCTAAAATAAATTTGATTGTATTAAATCTCGCCCTTAACCGAAATACTTTTGTTACATTTATAATGTTAATAATTTAAACATGTTCCAAGTTTTTTTCAATCTTTTTGTGAAATATAGAACTGTATTATACCAATATAACAAGTAAATATGTATGAATAAAGACAAGTTATTGTATTTATGTAGTTATTTACTACCATCTATTGGTAGTACTCGTACCGCATTTCAATTTAAAACTGCATATACTTGTGAGAATAACTGTAACGAAATGGGTACCAATTGTAAGCCAGTTATGACTAAAATGTTTAAAATTAACTGAACACTGTAACTGGATCTAATCTTCTTATATACATTAATTAACTTTCACTTATTAATATGTATTCCTATTTTTCTCGTATAATCTAAATAGTTTCAGTACTGTAAATATTTAAACTATTAGTAGATCCAAAGCTATAATGAAAAGTAAAGCCCTTTTTGTTATTTTTTTAAAGTATCCTTAAATTTTAGGAGTGAAATAATTAGAATAAAAAGAAGAAACATCTAATTGGACTGGATTGAGTGATAGTAACTCCTATAGTCATTTCATCGAATGACATACTGAAAAGTGATGTTACAGAAGACGGTGGCTTCGATTTGCAAAAAAATTAAATTTGAATTATTTAATATTATTATTATTTAAATTATTATTTAAAAATTAAAACTGCAAAAGGCAGTTGGACACTTGCGGAATTAGAAAAATATATATTTAATCAGTAATAGCTTCTGCATTCCTCAATAAATATTTACTGAGAAATTATACTAATGTCATTTGGCACGTACGAGAATAATAAAGCACAATTTTAATTTATATAAATATTGAGTTCTTGCTCTTAGGAGAAACGAAGTCTCGAGAGCGCACTAGAAGACCCGTCCTCGAAAGGACATGCCTTATACCTCTACTTGGAGGACCAAAGAAAGGATGTTCGACCAATTTAAGGACCACGCTAGAAGGAGCTTTTTGAAAAGGATTTATTCCAGGCTGGACCGACTCCAAGCCCGAGCCACTTCCAGACGTGGCGGGAGGTCGCTGGAGGATAATGTGCTCTGGATGATAATGGATAATCGAGTTGATAATGGCCAGGCTTGTATATCCTTCTTAACTCAGATCCTTCCGCGCAGTTTGGTCCATTTAAAGCACCTCTTACATTGTATATTGTCATTAAATCCTCGGGCGAGAATATCTAGTGTATTTATTGGACTTATAAATGTCTTTGGAGAAACAACTATAACAACATCCAATAGGAAATATAGCTATATGTATAGCAAGTATTTGGTATATATAGTTCATATCTATAATTATAGAAAGCGTAGAAGAGGAAAAACGTATGAGGTATAAAGTGTGAACCAGGTCGGTCAACGAATGACTTTAGTCGAAGTTATTTCGGCGAAATCAAATATTTTTGTGAGTGGTTCAAAAAAGATTTTACTAAAAGCTACGAGATATAAAAGGAGGCCTGCCTAGAATTAATGAAACCTACCATGTTCAAGATCGCGGGTTCGCCGCCCGACAGAAAGCCCTAGGACTTTTTTAAGGGAGTAAAAAATCCTTGGTTATGCCATCCTCCAGGAGGGATGTAAAATGAGAGTCTTTTGCCTATGCGATGTCAGGTAAGACATTAGGATTAAGGACTATACCGTAAGACGGCGGTTGTGCAAATAGGCCAAAGTTAAATTTTATTTTAATGGTTCTTTTTCATAGAGATTGGGTAAACCTCTGGAGGGTCTATTGATATCTTAAGGTCGATTCACAGCTGAATAAGTAATATATATGTGTGATCTGAATACCTTCCTGTGCTCAACCATTCTCTAGTTGGTGAGTTCCCTCATGTGGGTAAACAAGTTTGCTAATTTGTGTGTGGACCTATCTCGAATCCGGAATGTACATTTCCGCAATTATCATAAAATATTGGACAAAAATCTCATAATAAAAAATAAACCAAAAAACGAACACTAAAACCCATGAAGGGTCTGAGATTCAGTACATGGTAGAGAATGTAACAAGGGCACGGTTTTGCCGGGAGTTGATTTGTTCCAGATCAACAACCTTATTTTGGATAGCCACATTACGGAGGCTGAGTGAGCCCCAGAAGGGTCCTAGATCCTAAATAATTCATCTCCGTGTGCTAACAGATTAAATAAAAGTATGTCTGCGAGCGGGATTCAAACCTAGGACTTGCCGCACGGCAACTCAGTGCTTTACCGTTGAGCCACTCCGCTAAAAAAACAATCAAAAAAGACATAAAAAAGTTTTTAAATTATATCTAGAATAAAATAAATTAAAAGGATTGAAGTAACTTCTGTGTAGTAAAAATCTGGAAATATCATCTAAGAAAGAAATGGCATTTTCTTGAAACGATTACAGATATAGGCAAGTGAAATGGACAATAGCGCCAAATCAAATACCCATTGTTCTCAAAATCATTAGTGAAATGTTATGTCTCAAGGCTTTTATTTCATTTTTGATAGCTCATATAGCTAATTAAATTAAAAAGGCTAGAACTAATTGCCTTGATCAATTAAATCGGAGATCCGATAGATAGTGGAACAACTGGGCTGATTAAACCAAAGCCCCCGGAGCCCGGGCTGGCTCAAAACAGGGCAAGTTTGTTCAGGGCTTACGTCAACTGCATACGGACCGCAGACCGCACTCCGCCAACTTCCTGTTCGGTGACGCTGTATAACCCTCCTACCTCCTCCTCGGGAAACCCACTCCTAGATAGGGAGGTTAGGGGGACTAGGGAGGGTTCTCTCATTCCCAGGTAGGGATCGGAGGGCGGTTTCTCCACTGTGCATAGCCAGGATTACGAAGAACAGATTCCCTCCTGGTTTCTAGCCTACTTCTGCTGCAAAATAAATATGCTACCATATTTTTCTAAACATAATTGCTAACAATAAATAATGCTATCAAACAAATTAAAATAAAATCACTATTTCAATGGAGACATTAGGAGTAGAGACAATAATCTATCCAAGACAATAGTTGTGCAAGGAGATCACAGATAGATGTTGCTTTGAATCAATGGTACCTTTTTTTATATGGATCGGGTGAACCCCTGGAATGTCTAAATATTCCATAAAATAAATAATAATATCTTAATAACATAACATCTGTTAAAAGAATAAGTAATAATATCTGGAACAGCTGGATTTGACAGCAAGCCTTTGTAAAGTCGGCACTCTTAGTTGAAGATAATGTATTCAATAAAGACTCAAAGCCAGGTTTAAAATCAATTGTTGCCTGTAATTCTGGTTTATAGCTATGAATTATAGTATTGAACAAAAAAATATAAACACATTTAATAGTAAATACATTTTAAAAAGCATTTTAAGAATGAAAGAAAGTCATATACTATAGTTCTTTTTCTTATTCTTTTATATGAAAAAACTATTATATATTTATATCTTCTCTTGTAAATAATCTGATAATGTCCGGACGTGTCCCATGGGGCGAAACCCATACTTTTACTTTTATGTTAAAGTTATTTTATATATTTTTTAAAATTTTTGTATTTATTTATTGATATTTACTACTGTATTACAAAAATATAACACGTAAATAGGCTAAGTGATACATAATGGCAAGTAGAGAAACTACCCACTGGTAGTTTCAAATCAAATTAAAAGTTCAGCTAAGAAAGTCACGTGGCATCTTCTTTTCAGACGCCTCGGAGGATCATCGGGAATTGAAGAGGAAGCTAGGTTTGAAACTAGAGGATTTGAGTGGGAATGAAGTTTGTTATGATAGGATAGATACCGGGTTCGGCCCAAATCAGTAGCAAATGGGACATTAAGGTCGTTATGGATGACTTTATTCTTAACAAAATAAGGAGCATTGAGGATTTTACGAAGGATTTTGGATTGTAGGGATTGGATACGAGAGGAATTCGATGTCTTAGTGGGTCCCAAAGCTCTACTCCGTAAGTCCAAATAGGTCGTATGATGGTCTCGTAGATGAGTCTTTTGTAGTTAATTGGAAGCTTAGAGTATTTTTCTAGTAAGTGTTGGTGTAGCCTGAAACGTCGAGCGGTTTCTTGTCTTTTCAGTCTTGTATGATGATTCTAGGTTAATCGTTTGTCGAGATGCAACCATAAGTATCCGATCTGTTCTACAGGCATCAGTGGCATATTATTAATTTATTTCTTTAATTGTATTTTATTTGATTTTTTTAATTTTTATTTTTTAGTAAGTTCATTTTTATGTTTTAGTTTATTTATTTAGGTTTAATTTAATGATTTACTTTATTTATTTTTTTAAATTATTTATTCATTTGTATTTTATTTAAATTATTTATTATTGTACTTATTTCTTTTTTAAGAGCAGTTAACTTAAAACTTATAATCTCTTGGCAGTTCTATTCCCTTTAATCCAATTTCAGTCCAACATCCAAGCATTACCCAGGCCTATACGCGGGAAAGCAAACGCTTGGCTTCAGAAGACGGTTAATTTAGCTGGAGGAAGTTAAGAGAGATAACCAAACTGAATTTCTTGAATGTAAGTGGCAGTGAATAAGTACTCGCGGTATTTTCGTCTCCACATCTCCACATCTAGCAGCCATCAGTTAAACTGATTGTATCTCGTTTGCAAGCATTTGTATATATTTCCTACCGTTTGTAAATTTACATGTAACAAATGAAGGATGCTTTATTAAAACGGGGAGGGATGTTTCGGTTTTGCCGGATGTGGTGCATATGGGGGCTTAAACGAGTTGTTTTCCATCCTGCCAGAGATGGTGAAGTAATTTTGTTATTTTTTTTCTTGTACATACATTTCCTCTGTATTATAATTAGAATATATGTTATGTAATGTGAATTTTATATACCGTCAGCTTTATTATGGAACTTGTAGATAGCTTTTCACGCCTATGGGCACAATTCCTTCTTAATTTTTTCTGATTTTCAAAGAATGTAGATGTTAACGAAACAGTAGAACTTTAACTAAATTTCAGCAGAACAAACTAAAACTCATGGTAAAATAAAAAAAAATGGTTTCCATATAACCTTACATTTCTTACAATTTGAAAAATAAGACATCAAAGATAGCGAACTTTATTGTTTCCAAGTGAACGGTTGTACAGTTTTAAAGAGGGAAAGCCACTGTAGGGTCTACGGATCTCATAGGATCAATTCCCAGATATAAATAATATGTTGTAATATCTATAACAGCTGGTTTTGACTGCTATAGTTGGGAACTGTGGGACTGGAGACCCTGAGGAATAAGCCTGATGTGTGATCTCGGCCATATCATCTTCCTCAACAATCCTTGTCTTAGAAACAATCCATTATCTATAAAATCGCGAAATCAAGATCCTTATAGATTGTAATGGTACAGCTCTATTTTTATTTGTTATAATCATATTCTGCCCTCTTGAACTACTTCTTCTGAAGGCATTCTGTACAGCTCTCGCCAGCTTATTACTACAGCATTCTTCCCATTTCTTCCTAGCTCGTTTTCCCTTCACTTTTTTTTAAATTCATTTTGTATTATTTTTATCTTGACTGAAGGGAAAGGATTTAATTGCATATTTTTTTTCCAAACTGCTTCAGGTTATGATGCTTACCACTTTGTACCCAGGTGCCTATTCCTCCGGGACTAACCCGATTCCGAAGCACGTAAAGGCTCCATTCCAGGTCTTTCTGAAGTTATATCCTTAATGCTGGAAGATTATCTATGTAAACTCCGGTTGACTCCCTGGAAATTCGTTATAGCTATTAAATATTAGGAGGGCTATTAATAGGCTAAGAGCTAAACACCCAGGCCCCACAAATATCTTGCGGGGTAGAGCCTCTCTTCTGAATAACTTATGATTCGTTTGTGAGGGAACCAGGGACCTACCACTAACTCACTGAAGAGCTTACTAACTGGCTCACTTAATAAATTAGTCTGGATACTCGGTTATGGTGCCTTATACATATCCAATGCTACGCTGGCTTATATTCGATAACCGTGTCTATACAAAATAAATTAGTACTTTGTGTATATATATCCATGTTCTTTGTAGGGTTGCTTCTCTTCTTTGGCCAGCTTTCGAAGGTTCAGAGAGGTAAATTTCATATCGCTAAGTGTTTTGCTTGGACGAAAATTTTATCAATTGTACCTTTAGTTTAATATTGTACTTGATGATAAAACAAGCAAATATTATATTTCATATCTTTATTAATTTTTGATTAATGAAATAGTTTTAAACATTGCATGTACTATTTGATTAAATAGCATTAAAATGGTTTTACTTTGAGTATTTTTTTCCATTTTAGGTTTATTTTATAGATAAAGTAATTTAATATATAGTTTGTAAGTAAAACATTTAAATATTATTTCACTGCATCCTCTCGAAGTCCCTAAATCGAAACATTGGAATACGAAGCAGCTTGTTTCGTTTTTTAATTCGATGCATTACATTTAAATTAAAAGTGCTATACTTTGTGTACCTATTTAAAAAAAGTTAGGAACAGTGGATTTGTTATACACAACTTCAATAATTTAAAAAATATTTATAAATTGACAGACGAGAAGTTTGCTTCGTAAACGTTACTTTATTTAGGTGCCTGCGGTACATGAATAAAATTGTAAGAATTTTATGTTAAGTTGTTTTACATATATGATCTTAGTTCCTACGCAGGGATTAAGAAATAACGTAGGGTCTTATTTAGATTTTATCTGTTTAAAAACCCTACGCACCTCACGTACAAGCATTTGGTAGATGTTTGTTAAGATATAATTTCTCATATACAAGGATCCTGTAATGAAACCACAGTTAAAAAAATAATTAAATGGCTTATTCACGTCCACTTACATATGTTTATTATTTTTTTCTTGTCGAACAGGGTAAATATAATTAGTATAACATTTAAATTTATATCTATATCTATATATGTATATATGTACATGTGTGTGTGTGTGTGTGTGTGTGTAATGTCAACCTTTAGAGAAATTCTTCATTGTGGGTAAAAGTAGAGAAGAAAAATGAATATATTTCAAGTAAAAAATATATAATAAAGTAAAGAAAAGAAAAATGAAAAGAGATGGCATAAAAATTAGAAGTGTCATTTACCTTTATGACTGAAAATATTCCATTCCATATTTTTGTAAAAACATGGTATATTTCGGGAGGTGTGGGTCAGTTGCAGAGCACTGACTCGCCTTGCCAAAAATTCTGTTTTCCGCTGCAGGCAAGACTTTTATATTGTCTGTTAGCAGTTGGAGATGGATCATATAGGATCTAGGACCCACCTGGGGCTCACCCAGCCTCTAAAAGTGGGTACCCAAAATAAGGGAGAAAAATCTGGCGGTTGAGCGTGTTCTAGAATAAAATCATCTGCCTGCACAACCGTTGTCCACTAAGATGTACTGAAGAAGTTGTCTTTACCATGTATTGAACCCCAGACCCTTCACGGGTTGTAATGGTGCAAGTTACAAGTTGGGTTTATTTTTGTTTTTTTATATATCTCATATATATATATATATAGATATATATATATATATATATATATATATATATATATATATATAAATAAACAACTACATTCCTTTTTTTTGGGAGGGGGTGGTTTAAATTCTACCAATTTATGTTTTATAATTTTAATAATATTCTGAATATACAAAACAAGAGTGATGGTTACTGAGAAACGTTCTCCTATTCGCATTCGGATCCATCAATGGAATTAATATTAATATAATATTATATGTATTTACTATGTATGCAAATATCTGTATACATATATTACATCATAATATAATTAAATTGAAGTGTTTCCACTGTATTATAAAATAACATTATAACATTAAAGTTAGGAAATAGAGATACTATTCACAAGTGATTATTCTACAGATGAAGTACCGTATATGAAAGTCAAGTACCTCATTAGAGTGGAGCTTAGAGTACTAAGTCCACTTCCGATAAGTCGGGCTTACTCTAAGAAGAGCATTAGTTCTTCATATCTGCTTGAAAAAGCATTAGTATGTCATACACAAGAGAATTTAAACTTTTTATATTATAAGTTCTGAACTTCTTCTTTTTTTCATGTACTTTTACGAAGAAGTGCAAGATATCCTTTGCAAAAATTAAAAGGATCTTGAGATCGAAAGATATTTGCTGGTTTAATCTCACCCATACGTTCTGTGCAAAAACCAAGATCAATTGAGTAATAAATTAATACACAATTGGTATCAGTTACACAGGTTGTCACTTCGAGTTAATTTTAAGCAAGTTTTTACATGCTTCCTTTCCAATATTCTAAAAAATTAAAATAATGATATTACTTATTGAATTTGATAACTATTACTGAGTGTATTTTTATTAAATAATTGACTTGCAAAACACTGTTTAGGGTGTATCATTATCTATACTTCGAAATGTTTGATAATCGTTTATTTCTTATTGAAATGTTTACCGAAATATACACATTTCCCAATATACACATTAGTAAACTCTAATTTTCATACTTAAACTCACAATTTATTTTCGAGAATATTATAAACGAAACAAATAAAAACCTAAAACTTGTAGTGATTTAACTTGAAACGACAATCTGCAGAACTGATACCTTTATTTGTATTAACTTGAATTCCTTTGTGTATATAGGATTCATTTCTTTCTTTAGAAATTTTTCAAAGTAGTATATATAATAATTTTACGATGATAGCAAATAAGTAAAGAAAAATATAATTAAAGATGTGTCTATCGTAAATAGTGAAAATAATAAGTTAATAAGATCGTGGTAATAATAATAAAGTCCTGTGTAATTAAATAGGTTGTAAACATATTTCAATAAATGATCCGAAAATATGATAACTATGATTTTGTACCAGTCCCTTTAGATTCGATTAGCCAGAACGTTTACCACTGACGACTATCGGGTTCAAGGGTGGTTATTCGAGGTCAGCAGACGCACTTCTTTTTCAGAAGCAGACCGTTTCTGAACCTAACTTCTGGGTAGTCATTTGCATCCTAGAAGACAACAGCTTAATTCCCATTAGAATTATAGCTTCACTTCAAAGTCCGGGCATTGTGCTTTGCTTCAAAAGGCAGATGAACCACATTACGTTAGGGTTTGAACACACAACCTTTGATTTTGTAAGCGGGTCCACGTTGGTACCTGTGTTTGCCCACTTGGTCACCACGTATATCTTTCTGAATCTTTCATACTGACTTAGAAATGAGCGATATTTCAGCACGAGCTGCTCTGGACAGCCAGTTTGCCAAACTTGATGAGTTATCGCGAAGAGATTTGTGGTAGTGGATCGGGGTAACGTCAGCACCACAAGCTCTTCATATTCCTCATTTATGAAGTGGCCCTCATCGTATCGTAGCAGACCAGTTCTACTGCGCTCCATACGAGTTCTAAAGTAGTTTCAACTTATGTAGCAAACGCAACATATGTTCTGGATAGTCACTGAAATTATCGTTGTAGCGTAATTATTTTCATTTGTTTTCAGCCAGAGTGAAATCCATATCTGCCTGACCTGTTGAGTTTATGAATACTACTCAAGTATCATGGAGTTAGTATATTTTTTTGTTAATTGTATTAGATCATCATAATTTTTTTTATTTGTATGTCTTGTAAATGGGCTCTTATTATTTTAGGTGACAACATTTTAATTTCGTTGCAGTATTTTAGAGCCCTCTCAAATACATGATGATTATCCAATAAATTTCAGAGGCTATATACATTATGATACAAGCTAATTTATACTTATTTATCCTTGAAACCTTTATCTTCATAATTTATCTCATCTTAATGATCTTGGTATAATTAATTTTTTAATAATAATATGCGATGCCACTCTGAGGTACTTGGCATATTCATTTGAATGCTGTATAAATAAATCACCTTGTACTTTAGTTCTTTTAATTAAATGAGCATCTGATAAATTCATTTTACTTCCATTATACACAAAAGATAAACGTCTACTTACAAATCCCCTATTTGTTATATGTGAGTGCTTACATCTCAAAACCCCTACATGAGATCCTCCGGCACCTTCAGTCTCCCGTCCTGCCTATAACTGTATTTTACCTACCCTGTCCTGTACAGACCATAGAAAACCCGAGACTCCATAAGAGCTTTTTTCATCTTTACAGGGCCATTTTAATATTCCTAGCATCGTAAACGGTGTCACAATTAACACCTTAAATGGTGATAAGCCAAGTAGTGTAGAGTATAGAGTATGGTGAATTCTTTTGAATATCTTTGAATACTTTTACTTCATAGGCGTTCTGACAAGGGTTGCCTCAACTGGTCAGAGCACAGTTCCATGTCTGCCGATCCATCCAATCATCTTCCTGGAGTCCTCGACCAGCCATCTCCTCCTGGACTCCCTCCTCCCACCTGCTTCTCAGATGGAGTACAATCCAGAACTCGGTTTGGCCAACATTCGAACATTATCTTCAAATGACCGTACCATCTTCGGCGGCGTGTCCCAATCCGTTCATTTATAGATGTAACCACATCCATCCTCTTTTGAATTTCTTGGTTTCTTACTTTGACACGGAGACACCTCCTCCAGAAATCCATCTCAACCGTCTGCACCTTTGAGCATCGACGAGGACTCGTAGTCCAGGTTTCCGAGGAATATGTCTTGATGGTTTCCACTATGGCTTCGAAAATGCTGCGTTTATTATCTTTAGATATCTCTGTATTCCAGAGGACTGGATGCAGCATTCTGGTAGTCTTTCGAGCTTGCTCCACCTTTCTTCTGACGTCATGCTCGGACGACCCGGTAGCATCTAAATAAGAACCCAGGCACTTGAATACATTTACTTTTTTATAGGACTCTCTGTCAGCCAGAAGCGGACTAGTTCAGTATCTCCGATTGCCATATACTCGGTCTTTTCGACGATAAATTTTAAGCCCACCGTTTTGTAGCACATCTTTAGGGCATACAGCATCATTTAAAGGTAGGCCTTCTGCCTCGTAAACATGACCTTGTCGTCAGCGAAGAACAAGGACGGTAGTTGTTCGCCATCAATGAACGGCCCAACATCACCAAACTGGCTGTAACATGGTTTCACAACCTCGTGAAGGTATATCTTAAAAAGGGTGGGTGACATATTACAACCTTGCACCTTCCATCCCTTAACACCATGAAAAGGATCCGAAAGGTGGTTCCCGCATCTTTGTATCTCCTGTTTCTTGTTTTCTCGATCTTTGTTGATGACATAAATTAAATTAGTAGTAATATACTAATTCTGTATCTATACTGTGTAGGGCAATGAGTTTTGCTAATATGTTTTTAACGCAATGGAAGTCTAGGAAGAAACTTTGTTATAATTTATGCGCTGAAAAAAGGTTAGTAATGTGGTTGGTCGTTCTCTTTTTTCAGTCCGAAAACATATTAAGTCAAAATAATTATCGCAGGATTGGTCTATGTTCAATGGTAAAAATTAAAGTTCTGTAATTATTAAATATGGTTTTTTTTTTATTTTGAATAAGGGAATCTAATCAATAATAGTATAGAGGTAAGCGGTGGAACCATGAAGCAGTGATTTCTAAGTCGTTGAATTAATTAAGGAAAATCTATAAAAAGCTATTGCTAAGCCGATCGACTTACTTTGGGTGTTATTACCTTTGAGACCGCTAGGTAACTGGCACAAATAAAACGCCACTTCTGACGTCATCCGGCGATTAGCAATCGATTTATAGTTGGTTTATTTACTTCAATAGTCTCTACTTTCGATACTAATGGAATTTTCAATTACCCACTTTCAATTAGAGCTTGATTGCTGCATCAAAAGGATGCGCTTAGGGTCCTTTATAAATCTTTTAATATCATTAAATAGATGTTCGATTATTGAAAAGTGATTGCGGGTCCGAAGCCGACTAGTTAATTATTAAAATTTTGCAGGGGAACATCAATGACAAAACGGAAAACACATTACATTAAAAATTAATTATTTATCTGCAATAAACCAGGCCAAGTAATCATTATTCAAGAGAATGTCTGATTCAGTCCAAATTCATTAGCAGTTGAATTTACTGCAAAAATTAAACAACAAATGTACTTAAAATAAGGCCAAGTGTTGGATTAACAATGTAGCTGGACAGCAAAATTATCATTAATATTTTATTTTTTATATTTTCTATCTGGTTTATTTTTTATAGGTCTTGTCACCATGATTCCAGAATATTTTACTTTTCAACAAAAATCCATGAAGGGTCCTGGATTCAGGACATCGTAGAGACTGTACTTACTGTTTATAGGACAACGTTTGTGCAGGGAGGTGATATGTTCGAGATAACGCTCTACCGCTAGCGTTTTCCTCCAATTAATATTGTAGAGGCTAAGTGAGCCTCAAGATCGTTTGCAAAACCCACAAGGACCACACATAAACCCACAAGGTCCACTCATGCACTGACACATGTTAAGTGATCGGTAAATCAAGTGAGGTGATCAAAAATGGATAACTCCAAAATATAAAAATTATAGCATTTTTTTCAAATTCAAATTTTGTATTAGTTTACTCAAGCAATTTCGTCCAACACGACATTTAGCAACCTTTTATTCACGGTTTTAGTCCAGTTTCAGAGACTGAAGTTATGGAAAAATAATTTTCTCCAAAATGAGTTTATTGCAATTAAGTAAACGGAATCGAGTTATTTTAGCAGTGAATAAGGGGCTAAGTAAGGCATTGGCTTGAAAAGGAGTTATTGTTTATATTGCAACTCCATTTTATGCCAAAAACTACGAGAATGGTACGATTCCGGTCATCTGAAAGCAGTTAAATCTCTCTGCACTAAATCTAACTTTACCACTTATTCACCGGGGTTGTAGATATAATTGCTTCACTAAACTATCGAAAAATGTGAGAAGGTCATTTTTGTAATTTCGCGTTCTTCGCTTGTGCTCCTAAGCAATGGTAGTGCAAGTGATTTGAACAATTATACAAGAAGAAATGTACAATTATACAAATATAGGATCTGACGCTGGGATTTAAATAAAAATACCCATTATCCCCTCTCTCTCGTAAGGCAATAAAAATAAAAAAAGGATATATTTTAACAATATTGATTTTGTAATTATATTTTATTATGATTAAATTAAATTAAACATAAGACCTTCCCATTCATGTAATTGAATACTTTACGCTATTCGTTTTCGCATAACATCCAGGCAAGGCCAATCATGGTAATGGTTGGTTCTGGTATACAGTCGTACTTTTTTTTTTTTGTTCCCCCTGTTTTTCTGAAAGAGAGTTTTGTTTAGGTGAGATAGAAAAGAATTTCCAATGGCTACTCTAATTTTGAGCGGCCTGGCTCTCATATATATTTCAGTAGCCAGAAATTTCCCCGCACTGACCTAAAATAATTGTTCCCACATCAACCAGGAAAGTAATTGGTTCGTATTAGGTTTACAAAAAAAAATACTACTGCATTAGTAATAGTGATTATATAAATTAATAATAAACAGTCAGCATTAAACATTTATTGTAGAGTATCTTTGTATAGAAAACTGTTTTTGTCCAATGAAAAAATATATTAAAGAAATATTATTATGAGTATTTGATGTAACCTGCGAAATTTCACATTCTTAATTTTTCCACAAAGTTTTTGTTTCATATTTAAACCTCATTGAGTTTCCTTACACAGAATAGCACTTATTTTATATATTAGTCATATCTTCCATCTCAGTTTCTTTTGGAAAATACAGTTTAGTAACACAGGTTCGCTGGCCTAAATGTTTCGAAGCTTTCCAATGGAGCCTCTATTCGAAAATATTTGCTTACTGTCGAGTAACTCTAATTGGTTGTGTATGTAACCTGTCCAACGTGAAATAAATGTGCTGGTCTGGTTTTTAAGGAAATAATAAGTCGTTTATATTGGGCCAAAAGTAGTGAATATTACTTCCAAAGGTTTAAAAATGAAATAAAATACAGTTATAAAATAATGGTTGTATCCATAAAACAATTTAGGTCCTGAAATATAAGAGTGTGAGCATACGTATAAGATAAGGTCAAGAACTTATGGAATACTAAGCTTATAGGGGAAGGTGTTGTTTACAACATAATATGGGACATTCAAGAGTGGAGGTTAGAGTATGTTTGATGCTGGACGATGATGGTGTCCCTTGCAGATGTAATTTGTTGGCTCAGAAAGGTTTCAGATTTTTTTCTTTAGATTAATATTTTTGTTGAAAACTGAAATGACGCGTGTTCAGTTCACTATTATATATAATCTGTTTATTCACTCACGGGGCAACAGACGTTTGAAGCCATCCTTGGCAAGCTCACCCGCTCTTCCACAGTCTTCCCTGACGTTAGGACGTCTGATGGATACACTTGTTCTCTTCAGATCCTCGGCGAAAGCATCCTTCCCTTCGGTCTTCCACTCTACCTTACTCCATCGGGTTTGCCATAGTACTTACTTCTGTTTGTCCTCTCCTCTGATATTTTTTATTATGGTAGGCGCAAAGAACCATCCTTCTCTACAGATCTATAAATCAGTCATAATATTGAATCTATCAAATTACGATTTGCTGGTATCTACTGATATTGTATATATCATATATATGTCCAGGGTTAAAATACCGCTGCTGATATGACTTTTATTTAATCTGTTAGCAGCCGGATATTGACCCTCCGGTCCCTAAATAGAGGAAACAATCTGGCGGTTGAGCGTGATCTTGGGGAAATCACCACCTTGCACAACCGTTGTCCAAGAAAAAGTATAGTCTCTACAACATAGTGAACCCAAGACCCTTCAGGTTAAAAGAAATGAACTATTGACTCAGTAAACTCTGTAGAATTATATTTGGGTATTTACTATTATAGGAAGAATTAGTAAAATTTAACTGGCATATAATAACAGATAGATTTAATGCTAAGAAATTAAAAATAATATTCAATACAGAGTAATATTCATAGTGATTTATCATAATACCCCTTATGGAGGTTAAATGGAGTTGGATAAAAACAACTTCCTTTCCGCCTATATCCTCACTCGATAGAGTATTCTTCGCTAATAGGATGGTGCCGGGAGGGTTATAAGTAGATATCAGGTCCATTGGCTCCCGAACCAGTATTAGCCTCCAGCCCTCCAGGAAATGAAGACTCCAGTTCGACCCGGAGCAACAAGTAGCCGCCAGTTTTGAATAGGTCTTCGATAATGGAAAAGAGATCCTTTCATTTGTGAGCTTCGCTATACGATGGGTCATTCAGTCCTTCCGGCAGTCCCCTCCATAATGGCCGCTTCATCCATATCACTTTCTACTCGTTTTAGATAATCGATATTCCAAAAGAGGTCAGGAATCATTGAAAGAATTGGTACAACCTGCCAGGTATATGCAAAAGGTAAGCCAGTATGTAGGTAAGAGCTAACTTTATTCTTTTGAGTGAATGAAAACGTTTAATTCCTGATTAAGTGAATACTGTTATAAAATGTATAAAGGTGCCATTGTTTAAACAAGTAATGTTTATTTGCTTTTAGCTTGTAAATAACCATTCTAAAAGCCGAGATTGCTCATGTCGCTACATCACCACATTGTAATACTTGTTCAAAGGTATTGGATCGAATCTAGTCTGCATAGGTTGAAATTCATTTCATATCGAACATGATGATCAATCAACTTACATTAACAAGAAATGGAAGATAAATCCTCATAAAAAACACCAGTAAAACAGTCATATGTTTACAACTAACTCCCATTAACTAGAGATAAATTTATCTAATGAATGATTCCTGGAACGAGAGTTATGTTTAATTTTTAATATCTCTGTATTGTAAATAGGGTTTGAATGTGTACATTATTATTTTTTTTTATCTAAACTTTATTTTATTATAATTTTTGCATTTATTTCCTTTTATTACCGCATGTATTTTTTTTCCACATGAATATATTTTATTACATTCACTTATTTTATTTTGTTTATATCATTTTTTGATTTGTTATAGTATCGAATGGTTGTAGCCACATAGCACTATTACTTATTGCCCGCAAGTAGCAGATTGTAATGTTTTTAATAAAGTGTTTCATAAAAAAAAAAATATATATCTGTACCATCTGAGTAATGTATGTATAGTGAACAAGTGACCATTTCTAGGTCGCTGTTATAAATAAACTATCATTACAATGCTTCTAAAAATTAATAAATCAGTAGAAACGCTGCTTTTGATGTTCAGTTATAGTCTCGTTCGCGTTATTATTTCAAGAGTTAAGAATGACTTGCTAATGTTAAAAAAAATGGGTACTTTTCCAATCTAAAGCCCATCTACCCCAGTGCCCCAAGTGGCAGTTTGGTTAACTACCTCCTAGTGTGAGGCGAACCTTTCTTAGCCCTTTGTTATTGTTTGTGTTGAGTTGACGTTTATTTGTTTTCATTTCATTTATACAATATGAGTTGGAATTTGATGAAGATTTTTCGGGAGGTTATTGATGAAAAGTCAGCTGTGGTATTTCTACAGGAGCGGAACGTCATTCCCCGCAAAATGTCATGTAAAAAGGGACATAATATGAAACTGCAACTGGGGAACATTGTTTATAATTGTGATATTTAACATATTGTGATAATGTGAAAACATATTCTGATTTTTAATTAATATTGTTTATAATTGTTCCTATATATTGCTGTGTTTAATCAAGATTGTTTATAATAAATGTTTATCAGATGTTAATTTTTATTTTGTAATTTAAATATTGAACATAAAAAATTAGATTTAACTACAATGTGATGTTTTATGGTTAATTGTTTTGATTGTTGTGTATATACGACACTGTTTGATGTGATATTCTTATTTGTAATGAATATTGTTTATAATAAATGTTATTTTTTACGTTCTTATTTATTCAGTATTATTTATATATTTTAAATTTAAAGAGAAAATATGATATGCAGCTAAAATATGATATTTTTTTTGGTTTTATTTGATTTTTACCTATTTTTCTTTGAAAGAGAAACGATTTGTCCGGGCAAATCGTTTCTCTTTCAAAGAAAAATAGGTAGAAATCAAATAAAACCAAAAAAATATCATATTTTAGCTGTATATCATCTCCTAAGAATCCTGTTGTCTGTTTACTATTTCAAATATATTTGAGGCATCATAACCTGACAGCTGCCAAATAGTTGAGGTAAGTGCCAGAGGAGCGTGTTGGGGTAGATGGGCTTTAGATTGGAAAAGTACCAAAAAATGTTTAAAAATAAGATCGGGTTCGCAGCCGGCAGTTGGCCTTAACAATTTTAAAGAGGTATACCATGGATATTATTTGTTATGCCGCCTTTCGAAAGGGACGTGAAAGGGGGTCCCGAGCCTGTACGGTGTCAAGTACTCGCTAAAGATCCCGTTAGAGATTAGACCCCATTGTAGCATCATCCGATTAGCCACAGCACCATAAAATGACGTTAATGAATTAACAAGAACTGCTGCCTTCCCCCCCCCCTCTCACTCTCTCTCTCTCTCTCTCTCCCTCTCTCTCTCACTCTCGCTCTATCTCACTCGATTATGATTATCTGAAATTTAGAATTTTCGGAGATTAAGGCTTTAGATATTAGATCAAGATAGAATTTATGATAATTCTTCTTTTATTAACATCTACACCAGTGATAACATAATTCTAAGCGAATCATTTCTACACATTGAATCAGACTACTCTGTTATTTTAATAGATAATTAATTGGAATATTTTATACGTACTTATTATATAACTATAAAAGTTTTTATAAATAGAAATGCACAGTATTGATAAAATCGGATCAGGGTTCGGAATAGTCGAAGGATCTTTATAGGGCATGCGATAAAATTTATTGCACAACACTGTGTTATTCACAATTTTTTATTTAAATGAGGAAAATATTACAAGGTTTGCTTTGAGAATCATTAATTCGCTATATTTATAGATATAGCGCATCTGCTATATTTCTAATAGAAGACAAAATGAGGCACAAAAAATATGTTTTCTATTTATTTCTTTTTTTTTTAAAAATACTCTGCAAAATCTCAATTAGCATTTGAAGAAAAAATAAACTATTTTCTAATATTGTTCACGCATCCACGGTCTTTGGTCTTCTGCATATGTCCTTCTTCCGGGATGGACCGTTTTGTGTTGGTGTTGTTTGCCAAGCTTTTGCTCATCGTGTTGTGAGCTTCTTCAGGGCTAGTCAATAAATAAAGAGCGGATTTTGTTTTCCAAGCCCCTGATGTGAACGTAGACTCACCTGAAACAGCTCTCTGAAGTGTATTAGTAAAAATATATACATCTCTATTGGGTGCATTGGAAGAGGATTTTGAGGATGTTTAAGGATTCAGGTTATGGGGCTCACTAGTTGTTTTGAAGAGGAGAAGGGCGGATTTTTTTCTCTCCCTCCAAGATTTTGTTTACAATATGTACATTGTACAATTACAATAAGCATAAATAAATGTAATGCTTCTGTACGTTAAAAGCCTTATATTACCTTTCGGTAGAGAAGATCGGATGGCGGAGTAAGGGTATATATATATATATATATATATATATATATATGTACTTATCTTAGGGGCGTGGTCTTGGTCGAAGTCTGCCTTCCCATTGGCTCGCTTGTGCCGAGTCTGTAGGTCGTGCTGTGTTCGGGTAGGTTCGTGTGTGTTCGGTATTATCGTTTGTTTGTGGGTGGTAGAGTAGTGTGTGAATCTTTTGTTTTATGGCATTATACCAGTTTTTAATGAGTTCGTAACCGTCTTCCTTATTGGAATTATTGGTTTCTTTAATTAATTGGTTAATTTCAATGGCTTCTCAATGGCGTTTTTCTAATAAAAAAAAAAAGATAAATGTTACTTACATGGCTTACTTTAGAAGAAAGAAAGAAGAAGAATCTGAGAAAAGTTAAAAAATAAATGTTGAAAATTTCTCCGCTGTATTTAGTGAGTCATTAAATATTATTAAGATATTATATTGAAGAGGTTTTGTGCTTAAATTAATTTATTTTTCTATTCGGAGATTATAAAATTCCCAAGCTGAAGATCCCGAGTTCGAATGCGGCTGATGACTGGCGTATTATTTAATCTGTAAACATCTTTAAATCTATCACTCGGGACTTGTGGATCTTGCTGGGGCTTGGCCCATATATAAAGTGGGTACCCTTAATTTTGGGGGTAAACCTGGGGTTTGAGTGTGATCTCAGACAAATGGCCTGTCTACACAACACTTGTCATAGAAACAGTTCTCTCTTTCTCATGTTTCTTCAGAAAATCGATTTTGTAAGAAAGACATTCAAAATGCGTTGTTAGAATAAGTATTGCCGTTACGTTCAGTTAACCATAAATGTTTACACTGTATTGTTTATCACTCGATCTTAAAACGTTTTCACACACACACACACACACACAAAAAAGTAACAAAATAGCGAGCAAGTCAGATATTGTAGAATTTGTTTGTCACAACACTGGCCGACAGTATAAACAATCCGGGGATCTTCTATATTTGGTGTATCCTCCCGTAGGAGAGAAAAGCAAACAAATAAAATCCAAAAGATGATGGTATTTGTTAATAAAGGAAGCCCCCTGGCTTGGTACACAGCCAATCTCAATAAAACGGGACTCCGGGTTGCCTCCTGATCGGGGTATCAGGGGCAGCTTCTTGTTTCGCCTTCAATATTGCTTATTGTACATAATGGAAAGGGTTCATCAACATGTCAAAGTTAGTTCTAGCCTCCTCGACGTCGCTGGAGTCAAAGAGGTGCCAGGTTTGTGCACTTCGCTGATCAGCCAACTTCTCCAAGTTTTGTCATAACTTTATTCTCTGGTTGATTATTTTGAACGGAGATTAATAATGAATGTTGATATAGTAAAATACACAATTTTACTCTAATTTCGTCCTTATTTCGGATTTTATCAGATATAACAGGAGCAAACGATATATATATATATATATATATATATATATATATATATATATATATATATATATATATATATATATATATATATTGGAGACAATTAATTTATTTACGATAGGGTACTAATTTTTTGAGGGTGTACGCACCTATATTCGCGAGCTATTAATATAAAGGATGCCCAGCAAGGTTCCAGATGTGAAGCAGTTAATTCTTTAATAAGCCCAAACTATTAATCAATACCTTGAGGTACTTGCAAAACTATTAAAGAGTAAGGAAAAAATGACCCGAAATGGGGAAGGACAAATCATGGGTTCTCCAACGTGACAATGCGCCAGCTCATTTCGCGTTATCTGTCAAGAGGTTCCTAGCCCAGTACAGCATCCCAGTTTTAGAACATCCACCTTATTCACCAGATCTTGCACCATGTGACTTCTATCTGTTAGACTTTAATCTTCATTGAAAGGGACGAGATTTGAGTCCGTGGAATCTGTAAAAGAGAAAGCGGCACGCGTCCTGAAGGAGGTGACAGAAGATGACTTCCAGCACTGTTTCCAACTAAGGAAAATTCGCATGGAGCATTGTAGGGATAGAGAAGGGGTGTAGATTGAAGGTGATAGCAAATAATTATGTATAAAATAAAAACAAATTTTATTGAAACGTCAGTTTCGTTATTTAATAGCCACACCTCATATATATATATATATGTATATAATACCTTAATCGTCTCTTATTTATTCACCTAATGTTCCCTAATTGAATCTTAATTCTTAGTCTAAATGTTGTTTTCTATTTCAGATAAAAGAAATCAACTAAATAAAAGATTATTATATTTGAAATGCTAATGGCATGTGGCCAACTAGTCCACTTTTCTAAATTTTTTTTATTTCCGTCCCTACGGTAAACCAAGTTTTGAACACTTTGTCAAGACTGCGCTATCCTGGGGACGATTGTAGAGATTATCTGTAGTAAACGGTTTCTCTGGAAGAATTTAAAAGTTAAATGTCAAACAAAAAATTATTTAAAGTTGGACTAATTGCCTTTCTGCAGTTAGTGATTCATTCGAGATTCGATATTCTTTTCTTTTTTTGTGGGTTAACCGTTATTATCCGAATTATCTTATACTGTCAACTATTAATTATTAATGAGTGTAGGTTCCCTTAAGCAAACCTTTATTGCCTATTTAAATAATTGGAGGAAGGGGATGAGGTATACGTAGCGGACTTCCAAGCATCCAACCAGCGTTAGACATAGTTTCCTCGTTCAATAATTACAGGCATCTGATGATTCAGATTCTTGTTCAATATTGAGGATTTGAATTGGTAAATACACGGTTAATATATATAGTTCATTTATGATTTAATCGTATAATCCTAAGGCATTGACATTAATACTCAATAAAAAATAAAGTATGATTTCTGGTAGTAAATCATAAAATTTGGATTCAAGTCATTAATAACTAACATACATTTATTTATTAATGGTTTATCACTCATAGGGCATGATTATGAGAACAGTATAGTCTTGAAACATCGTCAAATAATAATTTAACGAGAGGAATACTGAATCTAAAGAGCTTAAAAGAGAAAAAATACCCTTAAATATATATATATATATATAGTGTAAATATATATATATATATATATATATATATATAGTGTAATATTTTTTTATGTCTGTTATTACAGTACAATTATTTAAATAATATTTCGATCTAGTATTTCTAAAGTGACATAAGTAAAAAAAACAACATTTTTGAAAAAAAAATGAATACCTAACAGTGAGCTTGGAATAGCATGAGTACACTAAGACACAAGTGCTTTCTGGCAGAAAAGCTCTGAAGCTAGGTTGATATAGTTGGACTGATTGAAATATTTACCTATTTATTTCAAGTTTATAACTCACCACCGAAAAAAACATTGATTTTTTAGATGTGTCACTTTAGAAATACTAGTGCGATATGATTGGTTCTAGTTTATGGTTTACTAAAACTAAAAAAATATTAAAACCCATGCTTTTCGTCCTTTAATGAATATAGAAATACAGTTTTGATGGAAATACAATGTTTGTTCTTCAAATGGAATAAAAGCATCCTTGTATTTTTTTTCACCTAATTCTATAAATTTATAAGTAATTGATAGGCAATACTTTAAGTTTATCTATCCCGCCTGATAAATCGTGGTGAAGTTTTGAATAAATCAATAAAAAAAAAGAATTTTCTTCGATACATTGATCAATGATGAAATCTCTACCTTTGAAGAAATTTCTGAGCTGGCGGCTCAGGAAGGAATTATGTTTCCTTTGGATAATTTTTAGCAACAGTTCTAAAATCACTAAGACGGGTTCAGTCTAGCATATTAATTTACGGAATAATTTACCTTCACCAAAGTTCCGTAATATCTCAAAGAAACCATTAAGAAATATTAATAATATATCACTTTAATTGATTTATCTAAATTTGTAAAAGGGTAATGAATTATTCACAAGATGTTTAAGAATTCTTATTAAATTAAAGAGGGCTGTTGACGCTTGTAGTGGTAAGAGGATCTTTTTTCGAGAACGAGGAAATCTTTAAATAAAATGGTTCCGGAAATACGGGTCCAGGTTCGATTTCTTTACAAGAAATAATTATTATGCTTTTCCAATGACTTGGTTTTAGAGGCGTTTCGAGTTTCAACATGAAAGTTAATTGCAACGTTAATAATGAATATTGTTAATGACAAGATGCTCGAGGTGGAGTCAAAGGAAGCGTCTCAAATGTTGTAAACTATTTATTATGAACCAAACATTCGATACAAATTAAACATATTCAATAGGAGTAAACGAAGAGGGGCGGCCCATTTTCAGGCAAATATCTACACAAGACCGTTTCTATTTATTATTAATTATAATTATAATTGGAATAATCTGTATCGCTATTAATGTTTCATTTCTTTCAGAGAGGCTCCACGAAAACACATTTATACAATTTTCTTATGATAAAAAAAGGAAAGAAATAAAGGGGAAAAATTAGATTAACCCTCCAATGGAACGGTGAGCTGGGAGGACATAAATGGTATAAATGGATATATAATATGGATATGGTATCTGTGCCTCTCTACTCATCAATAAGAACATAATTATAATACTGTAACATGACTTTATTCTTCATAAAAATACATTTTCAAATCAAACTTTTCATTAAAACGCAACATAACTTCAAGTAAATGAAAAATGTCCAATAAAACGTAGGCAGTAAAAGTAGGTAACTTTCACAATAAAAAAATAAAACTTACATTAAATTTTCTAAGCAAAATGTAGTCGAAAACCAGTTTCATGAAAAATAAAATGAATAAAACATTCTCAATTATCATAGCAAGATATAAGCAGCTTTCAGATGACCCGAACAAATAGATTTTTTGCATATAGTACCTTCTAAGTCTGCTCATACGAAGATGTAGGGGTCTCATTACCAACACCAAGTATTCCTCCCATTTCTGCTCGGAGCTCTAAACAATTTTCGCGGAATTCGGGTAACGAAGATAATTGATTCATCTTGTGTAGTGAAATCCTCTTGTCCACAGCTGCAATACGACTGGGAGGACAGATACTCAAAGGATTGGAGATAATTTTGGAGCATGCGGGTACATTTCAAAGTATCCTGGGGTCGGCCATAACCCGTACCCTTTGAGGGTTAACCATATTTAATCTATCAAACGAAATATTATTATATACTGCATTACATTTTCTTATCAAATGATCATCTTTTTATTTTTTCATGCCATAATAATTTGTTAATTTGCTTACTAATGCGTTTCTGTTCTCTGGTCTTAAGGAAGAGCTTTTGAGGAGTTTCTCAAAAAATTGTTTTCCTATAGCAATAATCTTTCTTTAAGGTATGGCTTATTTTTAGAGAAAGTAAAAAATGGTACATGATCTCTCTGTTTTTTGTTGTAAAAGTGAACTAAAGATCTACTTAAATTTACTTTTTAATCGAGGTATTATTTTTAAAACATGATATAGCATTTTTTTACTAAAAAGTTTAGTAGTTATATACTAAAACACATCAGACTGTAAAGAAAAATCAGTCTTTATTACCAGATGACTAATTTTCATTTGTTAATCTCTCTGTGTGGCAGTAATAGAAAAATGCTGTTAATCAATTGTTATGTTTATAGATAGGCTTTATTTTACATTTATCGTTTGATTAAACATTTCAAACCTAGATAAAGCTATATTTTGTTTCTAGCTATCGATTTACCCTGTTACCTATAGAAAATATTTGATATTTTTTAATGCATAGCTAAAAACAATAGATACATTTTGTGCTTTATAAAGCTAAGTGGCTGTTAAATTGCTATCCAAACAGATAGAATTTAAAACTTTGGAATAGGGTTTTGATTGATTTAGAATAACTTTTATCTTAAAAGAACCGCTCTTTTAGAAGATATGCTTCTAATCAGTTATATTTAAAAGTTAGGTAGGTGAAGTATAACAATTCATTTGTTAACAATGTTTCAACTTATTTGTTTCTTAAGAGACTGCACTTAACCTAGAATTGAGCATTATTAGAGAACATCTATAAAAAATGAGTGATATCAAAAACATATATTTTGCAACACAGCTAAGTCGAACTCTTAAAAGAATAGTATCTTAAATAGACCTCTTTAATATGGCAGAGACTTATTCCAAAGATCAAAAGTTGGAAAGTTCTAGTTGTGATGAGTGATAAAGAAAAAAATGTAATTAATTTTTTTTCTTCGCTCCAATTAAAATGTACTAAGGGAACTTCAAATCGTTACCTTGATGAAGATTATTTCTTCCAAGAAAGCGCTGGTCCAAACCAATGTCTAACTTTTTATACTATTAAAAAAAATCTTTTATTATCCTTGTAGTATGATGTACTAAGAATATTTCTGTCTCGATAAATACCAAGATCTCAGAACAAAGCTCAAAGCAGTCACAGCGATCGTTGAAGTCCTTGAAGTTTCCTTGTGTTTTTACTCTGTGTTATGTTCGTCTGTTTGCTTTGTTTTTTTTTTTGTCCAAAAGACAATAAAAACATTATATTACAACAATTTATTTATAAATGAATACATTTTTTTTTTTAAATTGATAATAATTTGTATAGAAATCCTCTGAATCGCTGTGGGTTCGCGTATACTATAATTGATTAATAATTAAAATTATTTTTATTTTAGAAGATGATATTAATCTCAATTTTAAATGGATTTATGATATATAAAAGTTCAAAATGTACAGTAAATGACAGTAATACGAATTAGTATTTTAGGAAGAGATCTAAATTAGAAATTAAAACGGAATTTAAAATGAAAATTAATTCTTATAATTTTTTTTTTTCTTTTTTTAAACTGGATTTAACTCTTCATTTATTTATGGTAAGAGAAATAAAACCGTTTTCCAGTTGTTGTTTATTCTTAATTTTTACTCTATTAGAGACGTTTCGACACTATGGTGTCATTCTCAATATTTTCTTCTCCTGCATCTTTTAACTGGAAAGTCATACTTTTAAAAATTCTTGGGAGATCATTAGTCCTCCATGGTCAATAAATCAATGCAATATTATTTATTGACCATGGAGGACTAATGATCTCCCAAGAATTTTTAAAAGTATGACTTTCCAGTTAAAAGATGCAGGAGAAGAAAATATTGAGAATGACACCATAGTGTCGAAACGTCTCTAATAGAGTAAAAATTAAGAATAAACAACAACTGGAAAACGGTTTTATTTCTTTTACCCTAAATAAATGAAAATTAAATTATAACAAAACTATTGTCTAAAATAACCGGTGATGTCAGAGCCAGTATAAGAAACGTAGTTTCATCATGACGACAAGATTATCATGACTAAGAGCCTCGACAACAGGTTGATAGCTCCTTCAATGGGATAATTCTCTCCCAGATTCCAAGGCGTTCTACCAATCAGGTTTAAAAACTTGCAGCGTTATTTTATCATGCAGCTGATATATTAAAACTAAACCTGTTAATTATATTTAATAAGCAATAGTGAGGAGAAACAGTATCACCTAGACCGACGAGGATTCTTGAATTCAGTACGTCTTTGAGACTGTATTGTATTTAGGACAACGGTTGTGCAAGGTTTTGTCCACGAACACGCTCTGCCGCCAGGTTTTCTCTCTATTTTGGCTATTACCAAGGTAAGCCCCACGAGGAGGATCTCCAGATCCAAAAGGATCCCTACCCGGCTGTGAACAGATTAAATAAATTAGCTGCCCCGGCCGGATTTGAACACGGGACTTTCGACACGGCTATTCAGCGTTTTGATACTGAGCTATCTTGTTTAAAAAAAATATATAAGTAGTTGGAAATACAAATTATAAACATGTATTATTGCAATCGACAAGGGTCTTAATTTATAACAATTTATATTTAGTAAGTCAATTATTTGTACCGTGCGGCATTAATTGCAGGGGTAATATTCATCACTATGACTGGAATAGCAATTTAAATATTTAATATTAGTTCACTATGTGCAATGAGTAACTGTGATTGTAGGATTTTTAGGATTTAAAGTGAATTTTTAATATATAATTTAAAAAAAAGTTTTAAAATAATTTAAGTCCGCATTCAATTCTGTATAATCCACTAAACATTATTATCGAAAAATCAACTTATATCAAACGAATAATTCCGGTCGAACTCGTCATTCCCGCTAAAATGAAAAAGCTTTCTCCAATAACTACAGCATTACCCGACCTGTATAGCTATAATACAGCATTACCCGACCTGTATAGCTATAATACAGCATTACCCGACCTGTATAGCTATAATACTGCACCTAAAATAAATAGAATATAACGAACAATACCAATGCAATAAAAAATAATTTAAGGATATAATTCTAACACCAATTATTAAAGTAAGGGAGACTTACGTATCATTAAAGGACAACTCAAATTCTAAGCTTTTCTGGTTCACTGTGGATAAAAAATATCATAACGAATTTGAATGTATAATTTTTTTCAGTAAAAAATGATGTCACTAAAAAAAAAGATTTTTTTTTGTAAAGCTAATACTGTCGTTTCAAGTCCTGTGAAAAAAAATTGAAAGCACCAATTGATTTAGGGGTCACTAAATAAATTACCTTCTGGTATATTAATTAGTTACAGTGAACAACCTCGATGAGTTTTTGCTCGGAAAAATAAGAAAATCCAATAAGCAAATAAGCCAAAATCTAATAGCAGTCTTTAGTGCGCAAGAGCTATATAATATATTCATATATATATATATATATATATATATATATATATATATATATATATATATATATATTTATATATATATATATATATATATATATATATATATATAAATATATATATTATGTTATCCAAGTGTATTGTTTTTCATTATTTAAAATATATAAAGCCAACGGCCTTACTACGTTGAACACACCTGGTTAGTACTTGGATTGGTGACCGCCTAGGAAAACCGCGTGCTGTTAGCATCTCTTTACATTCTTACCAATTAACCAAATAATTATATCTGGCTATAAATATATATATATATATATATATATATATAATTTATAAGGACAAATAGACGGTAAACATAAATAGTATGTAAGTTTAGAATTAAGGATTGTTATTATATGTATATTATTATTATATATTGTTATTATATATGTTTATAGGTTATGATATGTTTATATACGAGAAAGTTTAGTTGTTATCTTGAACTTGTGTCGTTATTATGTCCAAAACCCTATCTTTTTCAGTGAGTGTTTCAGTCTAATCATAATTATATATATATATATATATATATATATTTAAAACGTTATTATAGTTATTTGAAATTTAAATTTACTTCATATGCCGAGAAAATTCATATAAATTAATTTGTAATACAAAAATTGGATAAAAAATAACATTTTTACTAAATATATCGGAAGTCAATAGATTTTTTTGATTTTTTCCTGTTAAACCATCTACAGTTCAAACCAAAAAAAAAAAAAAAACGAAAACAAAAATGAAATTTGTTTACCTCTGTACGTTCCTGTTCCAATTTAGAATGAATAGCCCAAGCATAACAAAGAAAATAAAGTAAACAGAAAAGGCAATACTACGAAAGAAAAATATTGTTCACAGCAAACAAATACGGGGGAGAAGGAACATTGATGTTTTAAGTCTAGGGTTTCTCTACCACCAATGTGTTACATTGTACACTGTTGTATATACAAGCAGATGGATACAATATGGATATGTTTATCCTTCTTGCAGTACCATACATTGCATATGTAATATTGTAAATGGTATTAAAAATAATTATTCAAATTAAAATACCAAATACATAATACTTAATACATTCAGACTGGTTTTGGTCAGAGACAGGTTTTAATAATTTATTTTATATGTAGAGACTTTGAGACATTGGCGCGCTGGGCAAACTATGACAGACGGAATCGAAAGCAATAACTTCATCAAAGTTGTAACAGCCAATCTAGTAGCAACTACAATTGTCTTGGGGATTAGCAGTTGTGATCGATGCTGGCCTCATTGAGATTGCCAATCTTTCAGTCATGTAAACCCCTGCGGTCTAGTCCTATTTAATATTAATTATAAATTTGGTCGTTATTTAGTTTCCTAGATGCTCCTTACTTTGTTACGAAAAAAGTAATCCATAATGACCTTAATGTCCCATTTGTTGCTGATTTGGCCCAAACCCGATATCAACCTTTTCATTATAAACTTTATTCCCACTCAAGCCTTTATTCCACTATTTAGAAATCTAGAACCTCTTCAATTCCTGATAATCCTCCGAAGCGTCTGGAAAGATGGCCTCGTGATCTTCTAAGTTGAACTTGTTATTTGACTACTGGGTAGTTCATCTACTTGTCTTTATTCATGGCAATATGTACCATTCCTGCCATTTACTTGTTGTATGGTTGTAATTTTCAATGAGTAAAGTAAAAAAAACAAAAAAAAAAAGAATTTCCTAGACATTAATTGCAACCTCCATTCATTGTAATAATTCTGAAAAAATTGATGTAATTTCGGATTTAAAACAATATGATCTTTTTTTCCCTAGCTGTATTTGATTTAGCAGTGGAATATTACATGATTAGTTTGAGAGTTGGTTCGGGCGTAGTGGAGTTGATGCCTCGTAGAATGTTGATCATACCACAGAAAGCCATTGGTCCTCCAGGTTGGGGAAAACCCAGCCATGAGTTTACACTAATTATAGCGAACTACACTTACTCACACTCTTCAAACCGAGATCAATAACAGTGCATAACCTAGGGTTTCCTTTCCTTATCACTTTGGTACAAGAATACCCTGTCCTTATAATATAACATTAAACATTCCAAAAAGTTGCTGTATACCAAATTATGTAATGTAACATTAGGAATACTTGAACCGGGGAATGTTTCCGAAAAATTTTACTTTTTATACTAATAATGCAATATAGATTAAATATTTTTATTTTAAAGAGAAAAGATATGCCCCCACCGGGATTCGAACCCGAAACCTCTGTCTCTCCATGACGGCTGTCCAATAATTATAAAAAATAATATATTTTAAGTATTAACAATTCTGACAATGCAAAAGAGTAGTTGATAATGAAAAAAACTGTATTAAAAATAATCGGTGCTTAAGAGACTGATAACCGTACGAGAATAACTGGCATGGTTGGGAGGATTGTAAGACTAGGTTTTGGTTGAAGGGAAGTGAAATATATTTGGTAATATATACAATAACTCTATTTATTTATTTTGCTATGCATTATTACTTACTTCTCACTAATGCAGTCACCCTCAATCCCACGCAAAATAAACAGCATAATTTCGAGCTAATTTTACATTTTGGGATCCTATAAAAAATAAAAAGCAAACGAAAGAAGATTACCATAGTTCTGACTCATCAAATGATAATTAACAGGTTTAACTTAAAAAAAAGAAAAAGAAAATAATAAATACTAAAAGACCTCGTGGAAATTAATGAAGAGACTTCTTGCACTTTTTAAATTAAATGTTATAAGTTTTTTGTGCTATGACAACATAATGTAATATTATTAAAATGGTTATACTGTAACTAATAATAGAATAAAACTATCAGGGCTTAGGTTATATTTCTGAGTATGTGGTACTATCTCATGATAAAATAAAGTTAGTAAAATTACGGAAGAGCAAAATAAAATATCATAAATTTTATATGTGGAGTGGTATAAAAATGTCTTCATGTTTAATCCACTTTCAACCCTTGACCCCATTATAACCCCTGAAGAAGTCCTGCAGTGTGGGTCGAAATGTTGGCTTTCGAATAAATATTTCTTCCTACTCAAGAAACTTTTTCTGAACTCCACTAGGACCAATTTCATCCATATATATTTACCTATAAATATTTTATGTATTTACTAAATTTCTCCACCCAGCTCTTTGTTCATAAACCTGATAATTAAACTAATTATTATATAAGAAACCCTCATACAACGAGGCTGAGCTTTGTTGGTAGGAGATTTGCAGAGTCTTGAGATAACACAAGCTGGATTGTACAAACTCCCTGCTCAGTGCTGCAAGAAGAGGACAAAGTAATTAGGCACCCCCGGATAAACAGTACTCTTCAACGGGCGATTCCCATTTAAAGTTCCGCTGAACTTACGTCCTGAATTAAGTTAAGATTGCAGCTGTTTGCTTTAAACTGGTTCTGCAGGCTAATGAGTGTACTTATATTAATGCATTATAATAATAAAGCACTAGGGGCTAAATGAATAAATTTGATTATTATAAATTTTTATCCGATACATTCTTGCTACAGCATAAACCTGCAAAGAATTGTAATTGAACAATCCCTAATCTCTATATTGTTTCCTATTCAGCCGAAAAATGTTCAAAGAATTCCTGATTAAATGAAGGATGAAAATTAAGTGGGGGGTGCAGTCATAAAAAACACCAAATAAGTGAACACTTATTTATTATTAGTGCCGACGTAGTTCGAACTAGGTTGTGAGCCATCTTCAGGCCTATGAGCGAAGAAAAAACAAAACAAAAAATAACGTAAAAAGAATATGATATCATAAGATATTGAACAGTAAAAAGAATTAGCGATGGATATAATATTAAAGATATATAAGAATAAAATATTACAGAATAAGTGTACAGTAAGGTGATAATGCCAAGCAATAATAAAAAAAATGAGAGAAGGTAAACAGTAAGATAAAAAATGAAAATTTTGTTTTTTTGAAAAATTTAATTTTTATCATTGCTTAGCATTATCTCACGTTTCTTTACACTTATTCTGTAATCTTTTATTCATACATATCCTTAATTTTACATCCACCGCTAATTCTCTTTACTTTTCAATATCTTATGTTAATATATTCTTTCTTAGTACGGAAATGTTTTTTTTATAGTTTTATAGTTATTTTTTGTTTTGTTTGTTTTTCACTCATAGCCCTGGATATGGCCTACAACTTAGGTCGAAACGTCGGGACTAATAATAAATAAGTGTTCACTTATTTGGTGTTTTTTATGACTGCACCCCCAACTAACTTCCATCCTTCATTTGATCTTGCAGTCAACTAATTTCCTCTCAAACAAATTCCTAGTTAAATATGATATTCTAACAAACACTCCTTGGTAGAAAAAATCGTTACATGGAACAGAAAATTTCAATCGTCCAGTCTGCTCTTTAAGGAAAAGATATGTACGAAACCTTTAGCCCAATCCTTCACAGAAAAAGAGAAGATTGTGTATGTTTAATCAAATGTAACTCATTTTTTTAGTAGGAATTGATAACTCAAAAATAATAAAGACAACTTGGCATATCATACCATCGTATGGAAGAATAAAATACCCATAAAGTGATACTGTTTGGCTTAACTATTCCTTAGGAATTTTAAAATTGGAATTAAAAAACTGAAACTTGGAGTTAAGTTCAGAATTTTATGTGCGATTGTATAATTTTTAGCAGAGATTAAAAAACAAAATAAAATATTTCTCTTATTTTTTATGAAATGTGGATTTAAATTTAACATAAAATATTTGAATTCTTAGTTTTAATACTTATTATGGGTTTCCTAAGATTCAGGTTTCCTTCAACCAAACATAAAGCCAACCAAAAATTTCTTTCAGTTCCTTTTTCCATTTCCTCTTGTATTCTATATTTTCCTCAACTCCTTCTATATATCTATTCCGTGTTCTACCTTGCCGTTTTCCCCCTTAATCAATTGGACAGTCTTTCCCTCTTCTTAAAATATCAAAAATAAATTATAAGAAGAGTTATATCTGTAAAAATATTCTTCATTTTTACTTCTTCGCTGATAATGAAAACACAACTTGAATAGAGACGTCTTGAAAGTGGAACACGAAGTCAGTGACGAATTATGAATATTATCTATTAAAGCTGGAATAACTATTTGGAGAGACACGCTCCGAGGTGGGACCTCCTTATCTCTTTCAGATAATTGAGAAGCCTCCTCTGAGTTTATTATTCAAATGTAATTCTCCCCATTAATCTCTCCCGGCACATCTAGCCCCGCCATAATAATAATAAAGAGATGGAGAGTTTGGAATAAATCCGTTTGGTTATCGCTAAACAAGCGACTCGGAGCCTTTGGAAGGATTTCTTTATTCCGAGCTGCGGATGGTCGGTGAATTGTTGGAATGTTTAATTTCATCTCGGGCGTGGTTTGAAATAATTTGCCAGACAGGAATGCTCCTCTCAATAATAACGTTTATGAAGATTTTCTCCCGGGCTTTGGGAATTTTCGTTTAATACTGGGAATTAGTATGATAAAACTAATCGCGGAGCTTTCTGTCAAAAACCACAGTAAAATAAATATTGTATTACATAAATAGAACAGAATAAAAAAGTAACTTTCTTGTCGTACTAAGTCATTCAGAATAACAAACGTGAACAGAAAAAGAAGCATAATATATATCGGGTCAGAATGTTACATAATACAGATCATAAATTGCCAAAAAAGTAAAAAAATAAAATAATAAAAAGTATGAATTATTAGCATATATCAAGCAATTAAATAGAATAAATGAACTAATAACAACAGTTAAATGCGTGAGCTATGATTCAATAATTTCATTACGTAATGTATATCTTCCTTACCATTATTTACCAGATGTATATCTTCTTTGTTCCAGTAGGCATTGGTCGCCAGGGAAGTTGGACCATCACTCCCTAAGGGGAAGGCCTACATAAATTAACAAGCAAAAAAAAAAAAAAGTTCATAATATTATAAAAGTTATAAATATTGTATATAGTATCTGTAGTAAAACTATTTTAATTTTTTATTATTTTAATAATTCCTGTTAATTTTTTGTAATAAAAGGCTTTACTCAATACTGATTCATTTAAGCAAATGACTAAAATTATTATTATCACTGGCTCTACAGCCCAGTACGGGTCCTGGGCGCATCAAGGTGTCGCCTCCACTCTTCTCTGCCCTGCGCCAAGGTCTTCCAAGCTCTGGATCCAATGATGCTGCCTGCATCACTCTCGACTTCATCTGACCATCTAAGTCGTGGACGCCCAAGTTTTCTTTTTGCATCAACGAGTCCAAACAGCAGTCTTTTCAGGATAGCGTTGTCCTCTATTCTGACCACATGTCCAGCCCATCTCAGCCTAGCTATTCTTATGTGCTTCACCACTAAATGACTAAAATACTCAGAGAAAGTCTCTTTGGGGAGCCAGCAGATGATAGGATGGATTCAGTGCCACACTGTGGTAGAGCGGACGAGAAAGGGGCGGTCGAATGTTGCGGCTCTATGGAAATGAGTATAGAAATCGGAAAGGCGAGGAATTGTTTCATGGTGATGGACCCAGGATTCGAATTGGAGGACACTGTAGATATATGAAGGGATGAAGAAAATAGGAATGAGGAAGAAAATGGTCCGGGTAGAGATCGACAAAATTCTCTTGTATAGGGAAAACTATTTATTGGTAAGCTAACGAAGGGAGTTGATGGATTGGTATAAGAATGGACCGCAAAAATATTGTCTACGAAGGGGAGAGAAAAGCCATTTTAACTGACTAAATAAATATCCTTAATATGCACATTCTAGTGAGTATTAATTATTACCCATGAGCTAAAACTTATGTAATTTTGGGCTAATATGAAAGAATATCACATGAATGAAACTGGAAAATAAAGTGATTGTAATAGCAATTACAAATTTGCACAACAATGCTATAATTATGAAATATAAGAATGAAGGGGCAAAAAAACAAAACAAAAACGATGATTTTATTCACTAAAACAAATGATTCATAAATATATGAGGAAGAAATAGTTGGGGGTACAGTCAATAAAAACACCTAAATAAGTGTATACTTATTTATTGTGTGCCGACGTTTCGGCCTACAATGTAGGCCATCTTCAGGGCAAATATACCAAGCGGCGACGAGAACGATCAACTGCAAAAAAAAAAAAAATTTGGCAGTTGATCGTTCTCGCCGCCGCTTGGTATATTTGCCCTGAAGATGGCCTACATTGTAGGCCGAAACGTCGGCACACAATAAATAAGTACACTTATTTAGGTGTTTTTATTGACTGAACCATAACTATTTCTTCCTCACATTAGAAGTTACAGTCAACCAATTCTTCTCTAACACGATTCATAAATATGTTCTTGTTATACAAAAAAAGTTAAGCAATCTTACAAAATCTTTTACAATACCTTTTCCATACCCATCCTATTGGGTTGTATGTAAATTCGGGTCGGGAGGAACGAACAGGTTACCACTCTTCAAAAAGTATAATCCCTTAGAAACCCAAAGGTTGTGAGTTCGAAGCCCCCTTCTACTACATGTGAACTATACCTACATCTGAGGTCAGTCAGCCTACTGGATGCAACTAACAAAGACCGGGCCTGAGAGTGAAGTGTATTACCACGTGACCTGAATATTTTATGTTTTCGTCCAGATGTTTGGTGCTTACCGCCTTTCATTAAACTTTTTGCTGGAGGTAATTTTAAAATTTATATCTGTTGGAGAACACAACAATTAAGCACACCGAGCTACCCTGCTCCCTTCCTCCTTCTTAAATATCGATGTTATTTAAGAATGAATGGAAAATTGAATACAATTTAATTTGAAAATCAAAACCACAACTCTAACAAACAACAACGTATTCACCACAAACATTTATCACCTGCCTTCCTCTGACCTTTATGAGAATAAAACTGATTCAATTTGTTTTACGAGTAAGAAAAAAAATGTTTTCATAAATGAAATACAATTTCGAAGAAGAAATGAAAACCTAATTGCTCTTCCAATTAAGTGTTTGTCTGACAACAACAAAAAATAATTATTTATTCTAATCAAAGTTTTTTTATAATCTAAAACGTTGTTTTTTTCCGGAAAAATATTCCATAACTGTTTTCCTCCGTAATTAAAACTCATGATGAATAAATAAAAGCGGGCAGTTGGCCGAGTGTTGATTTTCACTAATTGATTCAAATTAAATTTAAGAACGATATTATTCCTATCGACATTGGGCGTGGATAAAACTCGGGAGCGATCGAGGTACCACCTGTTGGCCATCATAACTCCGAAAATAGGGCGCAAACAGAGTTGCCGAACTTGAATAATTATTGGACAGTTCCTTCGACACTAATTACTCGAACCTATTAATTGGATTCTTGTTAGTTCATCGAGGTAACTTGTGCGGAACTCATTGAGTCCTGGAGAAGGTGAAGGAAAATGTTAGCCTAATTGTTTTTAGGACTCATTATAAAGATGAGAATTTATTTGAAGGTCCTGGCCGAATTACTTGGGCCCTTAGGGACGGTTTTAAGCAGTTTCGGGTTCAAATCTAACTTTAATTAATTCACCAAACTGTTGAACAGAAACTATTAAACTTTTTCAAAACTAAAACAACTTATAAAGCAGTCTGAAAATGTCGGGGAGTGTAATCAATGATTTTTGCACAAAATAAGTTTAACTTATTTTATTTGTGCCAATGTTTCGGCCTAAGTCATCATCGTCATTCGGCCTATTGTCATCATCATGGCTGAGGATAAAAGAAAACAAAAACTATACAAACAATCTAGTACTAAAGAAGATAAAACAGGTTATGTAAACAGAAATGGTGCGAATGACAAGAAAGAATAAAGGATAAATTATCAAATGATTGATGAGAAATAATAGGAATGGAAACAAATCTGAAAGATAATAAGACATAGGTAATAAAAAAATAAAATATAATAAAATTACAGAATGAATGATTTAAAAAAATATATAATGATAACCATGCTATTAGTGAAAGATAAAATGAGTATGTGACAGGTACTAATTAAAAGATAATAAAACAGATATAATAAAGGTATATGTAGATGCATAAGATATAATAAAACATATTTAATAAAGACCCGGATAATTTTGTTCCTCATATATATAAAGTCAACTATTATTATTTAAAAAACAGTCTAATTAATACAATATTATTGAGTTTGAAATAAGTACTATCAAAACATAGCTGAGTTAGATTTATATATTAAATTGATAAACATTAATTGTTATAATCGCTAGATGGAATAGAAGGATAGAAATAGAGAACATTTTTTTAACATGATTTTGTTAAACATAAAACAAAAATCACCACTACATCTCATGACGCTTCATAGGTTCAGTAAGTGCTCGAGTGTTTAACGTTTCTGTGACAACTGTTGTGCAGGGAAGTGATTTGTCCAAGATCACACTCAAACACTCTTTTCCAGAATTAAGGGTACCCATTTTATAGAGATTAAATGTGCCCCAGGAGGTTCTGGGCCTATCCCTTGCTGTTGAATTTCAGGTCACCACATGGAAAAGTAGAAAATTTATTCCAGGAAACAAAATTTTCGCCGAAAATATTGCACCATTTTGTACCATTTTTATTGTAGCGCGCTCAATATTAAATATTAAAAATGTCCTCTTATTAAATACGAACAACAGAATATTTATACGAATTTAACATGACTGCTATTGTACTGTGAATATGCTGAATGAATTGAAACTGTTTTTATTGTTTATTTATTTGCATAATATATTGTAAATCTTGCTTTTGTTTTTTTATACAAATAAAAGAGCATATATGTCATTTTATTTGTAGAAGTTTTTCATTCTCAATGGAACTGGTTCATAAATATTTTATTTATCTTCATTTCTAAAATTGAATATTTTGAAGTGAGGATCATTGTTGGAATACAGCTTTTATTTTATTTTGTATTTATTTATTTTTAGGTCTCCTTTCGACTTTACAACCTTTGTAACTTTTGTAATAGTTCTGTTAGTGTGCAAATGCAAAAAATATGAATCAATGTTTATTTACATTTATAATTTGCTAATTGTCTGGTAAAAATTAATAATAGGTATTAATTTATTGTTTGTCTTAATTTTCATATTAATACTACATAAAACTAATGTAAGAACGTGACGGTAGAGGGAAAACGGAGTGTCTAGTTTGGAATGTTGTGGATTCAATTCCCACCTGCATCAATAAATAATCATTTTGCAGTGGTTCTGAGAAGTGAGTCTTGGCACTCTCATTCTGGTTTGTATGCGGCGGCGATCCTGAAGTATATCTCGAGTGCTGGAGGACCAAAAGGCTTTCCTCTTGGACCAGTTCCCTCACTACTTTAATATTATACATATTACTAGCTTTTGCCCGGGGCTTCGCTCGCGTGGAATCTGGTCTGCCACATAAAGTTTCATGAAAGATCATTTTAAATAAATAATTTAATTTTTTTTTAACTATAAGTCAAAATTTCAGATGTGTAACTACAAAACTGACGGATTCTTAACAATCTATGAACCCCAAGTATATTAAAGGGGAAACCTTTGGGGTGGAACTATCCAAATTTCTTTCTTATACTATACAAGGAACCTATCTGCAAATTTCAAGATGCTAAGTTCCTGATTTTCCTTTAATTATGTAATATAATGGATTCTTCACAAAACACAAAAAACTGTCTGGGGGGCACGTGCTCCCGTGCCCCCCCCCATAAATCCGCCTTGCTGTAGCCTATGTGTTATTCTGATGTATAACCTGTATTACTGTATAGTTTCATCCAAATCCGTTCAGTAGTTTTTGTGTGAAAGAGAGACAAACATACAAACTTTCGCATTTATAATATTTGTAGGATATCAAAACAATAGTTTCACTCATGTTCTTTCTGTTACTTTTACAACTATTATCATGTGATTCTCTCCTCAGTACCTAAGAACCTGTCGGGGGGGGGAGTTAATATATATATATATATATATATATATATATATATATATATATATATATATATATATATAATTTTATATATATATTTGTATATATAATTAATACCATTATCAATTACAAGTTTCCTACTTTCCTGTTCCTCTACACATACGAAGCTTCTTGGGTTCAGTAGATGGTCGAGACTGTAATATTTCTTAACCAAGTGTTGTAGAAGGAGATGGACCGAGAATACACGTAACCGCCAGGTTTCTTCCACACTTTATAGAACCTGCGTGAGACCAAAGAGGGTGTTCAGTTCCCACAGGTTCCATATGCTAACAAACCAGATAATATATCTGCCAAGATCGGATTAGAATGCAGGAGATTGACAGCGACATATTGTCCTACACTGAACTTCCCAGGTCCTTTAATCCAGCATACAAAAATGTAATAAAATCATATATCTTTTCATTTTAAATTAGCTATCCAATTATTAACATAATAATTAATGAACACATGTTGATAATATTTGAATACTTGGATCGCTTACAAGGCTTACACCATGTCAAGATAATATGACACGTTGGATGGCATAACTTTAAGCGGTACGTCCTCCCGAACTCTGAAAACTTTGGCTACAAGCGTGTAGGCCCAACTTGCTAATCACAGTTTGATTTTCTTCACACCATCAGCGATCATTCCGATACAGCTGAGCGATCTAGAACAAATTTTACGTATTTTGTTTGTCATACAGCTGTGTTATTTGGAATTTATTTTAAATAACAAATATTCAATTTTTCAGCGGTAAAAAAAGTTTTTACTTATGTTTAATTTGTTTTACCTTTTTAAAACTAGATCCACCGTAACTGAGACACCTCACTTCTTATTCTGAGAATTATTTCTCCCGTGGATTGCTTTGTGTAGTAGATATTTTTGTTAAATATAGAAGAAATTGTGGGCTAGTTCATCTTCAAAAAATAAAAATAAAACTGAAATAATAATTGACTTCTAATGTATTTTCTTTGCTATAGAACAGAACGAAAAGGTATTTTCGATATTACGATATTAGAAGTAGTTAAAATAATCATCTCTTTAAAAATTATTATTAAAGTAATTATTAATTATTATAAAAAAAATTATTATAAGACAAGTATAAAAAAGTAGTAAGTATTTATTATTAAAATAAAAATCAATCGAATTGCTATTTTATAAAATTATATAATAGCAAGAAAAATAAAATTGTTAAATAAAATTATTTCCTGTTAAAATGTCTTTGTCTTGTCTTCATTGTCGCTTACATTAGAATCTTCAACAATGGGTTGTAGTCCGGTTTTTATTAACGCTCGCAGCGTCAAACAGAGTAAGCTTGGATCGAACTGATTTTGTTGCAAAACACCTACTTTGTGACCAATTTTGTATGGGATGGTACCGCTTTAGATCCATACGGTTAAACACACTTTTAGAATACCTTTTAAACTTTCAAAACACAGTAACATATTTTTTTTTATAGAAATGGGATCGGACTGGTTTTGATACTAAACGCCTCACATACTAGATATAGTGAATTAGCAGAAAAGCGCAGTAAGACAATCAGTACGAGCAAGTTTGTCTTCCTCGTGAAGAAATCAGCCTTAGAGCTAGTGGAAGTTAGTATCCGACTAAGGGGAAATACCAATCAATTCATAGGCCTATGTTATATCAAAAGTACCCTATATTATAAAAAGCATAATAAAAATTATATATGTAATAATGGATCTAGAACTGTTAAAATTTTATGGCAGGCAAAAAAGAATGGATTTTAAACCAAAAGTTCTACCGGAATTCATTTGTGTTCTATAAAAACAATTTTGTTTAAAGAAATTAATTATTATTATAGCTAGTGGGTTCTAAAGAAAACACCTTAACCAAGTATTATTTATTTAATCTAAATAATGTGTTAAATCAATTATTGCTTTATTATACATGATACGATATATTACAAATCAGCTTCAGCTTTAATAATTATGAAAAAAAATGAAATGGGATAATGTGATGTGATTAAAATTTAAAGTGGTAAATTAGCAATCGATAAATAAAAAAAGGCTTTTTATTTATTTCAATCATTAAATGAGCGTTTATCATTATCAATTTATCAATTTATCAAGCACCACTCGATCAATGACGTCACGGGCTTGAAAAAGACGGAACGGAATGAATTATTTAAATTATCTACAACGAAAGCAGTTGTCGATAACATTACCGGTTTCATCGGCCTAATGCCGTTTCGACATTTGGCATCGATCCATTATTTTTTCTTTCGCTCATTTCATTCCGAAATAAGGCTCGTTATTCCTTTGTGGGAATTGATAATGGAATAAACGATATTGACTACTTATTATAGTGCGTTACTTCGGAAGTATCAAACGGAATTTCAGATAGGTATATATCTGGATAGTTATTATACTGGATTTAACTGACAGTTGTGGACTTGAAGCCGATGTTGAGCTTCCTTCAATAAGATTGTTAAGGTAACCAACTTAATGCACTACGATACTAAAAATAACGTTGCTAAAACTATATCACCATTTAGTGAACACTTGGACGTATGTGTAGGCGAAAGCCCAGAAATAACCTAGAAATTCATAAATTATTATATATACGCATTCCTTTACGCACAATTGCCGTTTATCAGTATGATGTAAACCACAGATAAAATATCATAATTATAATTTAAGTTCTAATTTATAAATATGAATTTCATGAAGACAAAACCATGAATCACGTATAATCTTAAACATATAACATAGACAGTGTATAGATATATTTGCTAGTGGATAAGTCACTAGGATCCCAAAGCTGAACATGGTGGAACTTCCAGATGAAGAAAGGGAAAGAGACAGGCTGGACTGCGATGGCTCGATGTGGAATCAGACGCTAGGATCCTTGGGATGAGAGCATGGAATGGATCGGTGAAAGTGGATGAATATTGTCGAGGATTCCAACTTCCTCCATGGAACAAATCCCTGAGTGAATAAGGAGAAAGGGATGTCACCAGAGAGTAAATACAACAAATGTGAACAGAACGAAGGATCTGCTACTGAAGAGGATCAGTCTCTTGAGCAAGTAGAAACACTCAAGGCTCTGTCAACGAAAATGCTGGTTCTGTATTGTTAGGAAGTGTAGTGTTTATCTGTTCATTGAAGTATTAAATACTTTCTTTAAGTCCGCCTCACGATATAGTAAGTACAATGATAGTTCCTAAAGATCAGGAATTCAGAGTTAAAATCCCAAATTAAAAAAAATCCAAACAGTGAAGAACATCTAGGCCAACTAATCTCTTTACTTAGACTTGCAAGTGTAATAGTATTACTACCTAATCTACACATCCGAATCGTGGGGAAGCAATGAACAAGTAGAGACAAGTATCCGTACATTTTGAATAATTGAAAAATGTTGACTGTTGGAATATTCTAGAATAATAATAGACAATAACTTGTGATGTTTGTGGGCAGTCAAGAGTAAGGAAATTTGGGATGCTCAGAAAATAAAATATTATTTTAATAAATGTCATCATAACAGTACTATATATTATAATTGTTAACAGGGTGGTAAAGATTAATGTAACACAGTCTACTGTTTGTCTTGATGTCAGACTATGTACTTGCATTATATCTCTAACAAGTCCATTTTTCTAGAGCATTTACGGATGAAATCCTTACAAGTTGCCTAGGAAAATATTCAACCTTGTATTGTGCTGTATACAATCTAAGTTGCATTTAAAAATGTGTTATTAATCAATGAATATAATTTTTTCATTTTTTTTTTCAGGTCTAATTTGAGATGTGATCTGGAAAAATGCTGACTATAGCAGGCAGGAGCATGACCGTTATCTTCACTATCGCTGTTGTATCTTCTCTCATAGCAAGTAAGTGCAGTAACGAGTATTTACTTTATTAATTATTATTCAATCACATGGAGGAATAGTACTTAATTTTTTAGACAGTGTTTGAAATCGATATTAGTGGAATTTGAATACCGAAAACTACTGTAAAGGTTAGTAACAATTTGGGATAAATTTATCTTATAAATATTTAATTTCCCACGAAAAGCCCTTAAGTCTCCAAACTAAAACAGAAATTGAAATTATCTGTCCAATATTCAGGCGTCCTCAGGGTAGAAAGAGAATAACAGCAAAACAAAACATGAATAATGCACTCAAGAAACATCCTGCCACCTCCAAGGCTCAAATGCAACTAATGAATCATAAGGAAGGTTAATCGACTCCGGCTGGATTAGGTTAGATAAAAAAGCTGATAAATACTCCAGAATTTGAAAATTCAACATACACTCAAAATGCAAAACAGGAAAAATAAATAATAGTAAACAACACAAAAACATAAGACAAAAAACCATATGAAAAAATGAAAGTAAGAATGCAAGAAAAAAAAGAACATTATCAAGAATATATTTTGTGGAGTAGCCATCATAAGTCCACTGGTTTCTTGATAATGTTCTTTTTTTTCTTGCATTTTTACTTTCATTTTCTCATATTGTTATTTGTCTTATATTTTCGTGTTGTTTACTAGTATTTATTTATCCTGCTGTGCTTTTTGAGTGTATGTTGAATTTTCAAATTCTGGAGTATTTATCAGCTGTTTTTATCTAACCTTATCCAGCCGGAGTCGATTAACCTTCCTTATGATTCATTAGTTGCATTTGAGCCTTGGAGGGGGTGGGATGTTTCTTGGGTGGATTATTAATGTTTTGTTTTGCTGTTGTTATTCTCTTTCTACCCTGAGGATGCCTGAATGGGCGAAATATTGGACAGATTTTCAATTTCAATTTCTGTTTTAGTTTGGAGACTTAAGGGCTATTCGTTGGAATTTTTCCACGGTCATAACATTTATGTAAGGTCTTTTTTTACTTTTCAATATTACTTCCCGTTTGCGCGACAAAAACTTTTGTTTTTTAATATCGAAAATCGGCCAAAGAACTCATAATTTCATTACACTCCCTTATAATCATGGATACGCTATTAAATGATACCCTTGGTCTGAATTTTTTTTTAATTTATAGTTTCCTAAAATCACTTTCTTCAAGTCTTTACGGTATTTGTGAACTCAGCTCCAATCTTAACTTCACCTTTAGTAAGATCTGGGACTACTCCAAATTTTCCAGAAATTCTCTAAGATGGCTTCTCATCGACTGATTAATCTGCAATAATGTGTTTGGCAGAATAATTTACCTTGTAAGTGGTTTTGTCATATCGTATAGTTAACAAACAGTGGATTTTAATATGTAAGGAATTATAATTATTTAAATGGAACTATAAGCTTTGATTGTACTTAGAGACTTTTAATGTGGACTAACCAGATTGACTATTAACTACGGATATTACAAACTTATGAACTAACATAGTGACTACTATTTTATTTATACCCTGGCATACCAACTTCTTTCTGCTCCCTTCTCTAGCCATTCTCTAACCATCTCACTCTTCTTTCTACTTTGCCTTACAGTATTCCAGAGCTGGGAAGTATTCATATAAAAGAAGAAGGGAGGTCAAAGAATTTACATGTTTGACAAGTCGTAATTAATGTCTCAAACTTAGGGGTTAGGAACCTACAATTATACACAGAGCGGTCATCAAGGCTATCTGATTACTATAGAATAATATATAATATATAATATATAGAATAATATATAATAATATATAATTGTAAGAAAAAGTAATTTGTATTCCTCTTAATCCTCTCTACAAGGATTTCAGATTAAAATGGACAGACATCGACAAACTGGACTATCCCTATTAACCCCTTCCGCCACTGCCAATAACATTTCCCTTAATTACCCTTAATAATGGTCATTGTCCTTCTGATAATTAAAAACTTGCTGAGATCCCAGGCTCGATTCCTTCCCGTAAATCAGCCCTGAATTACTCCTTTAACGAGGCGGTCATTAAAATGTAGTTTATTTTTCTTCCGGGCCATTTCCCCCTCCTTTGTCTTGTTGATATTCTTTCCAAATGTTCACTCACAATAAACTCACTATGGCTCCTCGTGCAGTTACGATAACTCTAATCCGAGTTCCAGGCTCCCGTGTAATCGGTTAATGGAAATCTTCTGGAAGTTACGACGGCTTCTGGATTATGGCTAACATTAAGATGTTAAGTTTAATATAATCGTTACTAAATCGAATATTGTTTTATGGGTTGTAAATCCTTTATGTTCTTGTGCTTTTATCACTATTAATAACTCCCAACATAAATCTATGTAACACTTTAATTTTCATTATGGTGTATAAATAATTAATTTAAGGATTATATTACAGTATTTCTACCTCTCTTTCGTTTTTAGATTTAAATGTAATAAGAATGTTTATCAGTTTTTGTTTTAGTTTAATTTGCTCACTTGAATATGTTAACCAGAATGTATTTTTTAATTTTGTAATATATTTTATTGCTAATGGATCTCGTCCTACAATAATCTTTCTTCCATCAATCTATCTAATAAAAAACAAAAAGAAACTGTACAAAGAAAAATAAAACTGTGCCACTAAAACCATGAAGTACTTCCAGTACTGTATCACGCTCAACCGCTAGGTTTTTACTCCCCAGTTTACCCTCACTTTGTAGAGGCTGGAAGAGCACCAGAAGGTTCTATAAATCCCAAAGGGCCCATCCCTAGCTGTAAACATATTAAATAATTTATCTGTCACAGCTGGACTCACTAACTCCGCACTCTGGAAACTGAGTCTACGTCAAGTCTACTTGATTGGTAAAATAAATATTTTCATAATGTATATGGGACATTTAAATCGATTACTTAAATTTAAGCGGTTATTGGAAAGAGTAATTGTGCTGTTATGTATTCTTAAATTATTTTGTAAAAACATATGTATAAATATGAAACTCCACTCAGGGCCATGGGAATAACTTTTTCACTCAAAAAGAGAAAAAGAAGCACACTCAAGTTATAAAATAATTTATGGAATTGACTATTATTTTCATATACTGCGATGTTATCAGAAAAATATTTGCGATAATTTCAAAGATCTACATGGAACATCAATCTACGAGCGCAAGACGTAAGCAGTATTACCATTTTTCTTATGCAAGAAACAAACGTTACTAAATCATTATAAAATATAAATTGATAGAAACACTTAAAAAGGATGGAACCAGTGAATGGAACGAGGGGAGTAGTTCGCTCAAAAGTTAGGCGTGAAGATTCCATGCTACAGATTCCAGATTATTTATTAGTACCCGAAATCAGAAGGCAGCAGTACTTGATCGGGAAAATCGATGATGGAGTAGGCCAAGTCTTAACCTGGAACATAGAGCTACAAAATAGTAATATTATATTAGTAATGAACATACTTGTAAATTTACTAATTTAAATAAGTGGAAAACAGAATTATTAGTTTATTTCCTCTATATTATATATTACTATATTTTATTAGTAATTGTTTATTACTGATATAGTTAGGTTTTAACTCAGATATTCACATCACATTTATCAATATCGACTTATTTGTTTTTTGCGAGGTTGGGATCACTCCAAAAAACGTCAACAAATGTTTCTAACGTAGCAAAATAAATTTTCAAGTATTGGCCAATGAAATCATTATTTCTGTACCTCTGTGTAATTAATCTTAATTAATTAATTAAAATTAAAATTTGGATTGCATTAAAAATAAGAATCAGAGATCTCCAAGAATATTTAATTTATAAAGGTCTATCAGACTCAGACATACATTCATCTGGTAGGCTACAATTCATTAGTTAATTTTACATATCAGTCCTATATGATTTATTTATTTTTATCAAAAAGTTTCAACAAAATGTTTGAACTGTCACCTGTATCTCCCTGCTCTTCACCTTCTCATAAATACTTTTTTGGGGGTGTTATTGCTTCAGTGCGTATTATATCCTGTCAGTATGTGACAGACGTTCTCATTTTTAACGAGGCTTCCGAGACGTAACCTTCGGTGGATTTTTAAATCCAACCCTTCAGCAATTCGCCGTCTTTTAATGCTAGGATCGCTCCGGTCACAAGTTCACAAGGTTACATCTCGAAAATATATCATCTGCAATCTGATAGTAGGATTGATTATAAGTATATTTCTAATGATAAGTTATAGTAGTTTGTGCAATAAAATTTCTCTAAGAGTAAATAAAAATAAAATTATGTGGAAGAAAAAAAATAAAATAAAATTAGTTAATTATCAAAAATTTGGTTTGTTATTATCAAGAAGTAATAGAATAGAAAAAGAAAACAAACTTTATTCTGGGACCAAGTCCCTTTAGATTAACATGACCAAAAAAAAACAAAACAAACATAATATACGCCTGACCAGAAGCAGGCTGTGTTATACATAATAATACAGATCATGAAGTAATTAGAAGTGACAAAAACATAATAAAAATAAAAATAGAAATGAAATAACTAAAAAGTACGAAACTTGACTGGATTTTAACTAAGGAGATGCGGAGATCGATAGAATAGCTTCAAGGAACTAATTGACCGTCGAGATATTTGGGTGGTATGGGGTTTCCAGGAAAGGTTTTGGTGAATTGTAAAGTCTAAGTTTTTGAAAGAGGAGTTGTGATTAATGTTGGAGAGTGGGGATAGCTGTAAGGATACTCCTAATTTAGAGCAAGTAACAGGAATCCGTAAATGGCTCTGATGCTTCACTGGATTATGTTAGTTATTTTTTAATTCAATTACTGACAACAAAAATAAAACATAAACCAAATAATAGTAAAAATAAAGGACTTAAGAAATAAACATAACGTAGACCTATTCAAATAGTGTTTGTATTAGAAACTTTACATAGACATGCACTAATAATAAATAGAAAAAATGTTCCAACCTCTATAAATCACTATAAGTAAGGCCAAGTGAAGGATGTATGAAGTAGTTATATATGAGAACTATTAACATTATTTTTATTTTTTTCGAGTTTATTTTTATTCTTTGTTTAGATGCCTTTGTGTTGTGATTTCAATATAATTATAATTTTCCCTTAAAATGTGCACGGTTCAATCCGTGAAGAATGTTGAGTTCAGAGCATGGTAGGGTATTTTTCCAAAGATAATGATAATGTAAGGAGGTGAATTTCCCAAGGTCACGTTTTCAATCACCAGTTTACCACGTTTCAGGTTGTCCAATTTAAAGCGATTTGATGAACTGCAGAGGGGTTCTCCTGACCTCACCGAACTGATTAACATCTATTAACAGAAAAAATTAAATATTTGCCTCAACTAATCTCCAATTCGGGAACTTGAGTTCCTCAAAATCCTATGTTCTGGCATCCTTTATTTTAATAAAAACTTGAGTAAACATACTATACAATACGCAATATAAAAAAAATATATATGATATAAAATATTATTAAGATTAACTGTGTTAAATAACATTATAATATCAAATTTCTTTAAACTGGTAGAAAATTAAAATAGATAGAAATTAGCTGTAATGAAACTATGTCAGAAAAACAACTGAATTAAATTATCACATATCTTGTGGGAAAGATAAAAACAGCTCCCTTCTCATCCTTAAGTCAACCGTGAGGTTTTTCACACAATTTTTGCTGGATGAACCCAAGGAGGTTGTCCACATTTCGAAGTCTATTTATAAATTCCAACAACATAAATAACTTATCGGTTATAGCCGATCTCGTATACTTTATCAATAACTCAGAATTGTCTTACTCACATACATCACTTCATTGTCTAAAGATCACTGTTCTCTTTTTAAATTATTTGGTAAAATTTTATTAAGTAGAAATTATCAATAATGGAACTAAGTCAGAAAATATCTGAACTAATTTATTATATTTCTTGTGGAAAAATAAAAACAGCTCCCTTCTTATCCTGAAGTCAACCGTAAGGGTTTTCACCCAACTTGTGGAGGTTGAGTAATAAATAACAAAAATAAATTAATAAAAAAATAAATAACTTATCTGCTATTGCTGATTTCGTATTCAGGACCTAGAGCTTAGAATAGTACGTATTGAAACCTTTCTCCCTTAAAGGGAATAGAACTTATAAGTTTAATTATCGATTTTATGCCATTGTAGGTAAAATAACTGGAATAAATAAACGAAACGATAACAAAAAAGCTTTGCCAGTATCATTCGTCTGTTCTAAATTAAGAGATGATAGTGATACAGCCAAAAGTTTGATTGCCAATATGGAACCACTACTTTGTGATTTTTATGGCTGTCATTCCCACCGACTCAATTACCTTTAGTCTGTCTATTTCCAGTTAGAATATGATTTTTGAGTTTCAGTTTCAACAAATACATAACTGAAATATCATTCCCTTATTTAACCTCGACATCCGACTTACTTTATTCACAGCGATAATAATCTTTCTGGATGACCTTTGAGGACGGAGATTTCTTCCGTCCAATTAGGCAGTGACGGAGGCGGAGGAGATAATGACGTTCAATTAGAAGAAGGCGAGGGGTGGCGACACGGGAACGGTTCTTCTGCGGTCAGTTTCTTTTGTTTCGGTAATTGAGTCGACCGTCGCTGTCAGCAGGAGTAGCCTAATATCGCCCGGGTAATGGCCTACAGTCGATTCGTCTCCTCGGAGGTAGTTCTCCACTTCTTAGGGGCGGCAAGAAACTGGTATCTTCGGGTCTCAGTTGCGGTCCAATACCTTGTCAACCAATGTCCAGTTGATTGGTAATCTACTTATACAATAGGTCATAACTTCTGAGATATCTATTCCATAAACAGACTGAATCAACCGTTATGGGATTAAGATGACTTACGTGGCAGTATTCTGGCATTAATTAGGGCCTTTTAGTTTTAGCATAAAATATAAAGTTGTTTTTCCTGTACTATTACAACCCATGATAGGTTCAGTACATGGTAGAGACTGAAAAAAAATGGGGCCTACTGAATAATCTACGGAAAATATAACATACATGTCAAGAGACTTTTCACTGCCTCTCGCTACTAAATTTAAAACAATAGGTAATAATGCTTAGCGAAGTCGAAGCTGATACTACAAATCTCTGCTTACAAACTAGTGATGTGCCGGATCGTTAATAAAATATATCCGCGGATACTGATCCGAATACGGATACGGATCTTAACTTATTTACTTAATCGCACTTTTTTTACTTGACGCTTTGCGTGAAAGACAGGTTTCGAGTTTTCGACTAGCACTGCTAGCTTTGTTTTGATTATAGTTTAGTGTTACACTGGGTGGCAGAGATAAGGTTTGTTTTTGGTAATTAGTTATAAAATTGTCAACAAAGAAGTTTTTCTTTAAATCTTGAAAGGATTGCCTGAGTCAAATGTTAAATGTAAATAGTTTTTCACTGCTAGCTACTAACCTTTATTCAGAGTTATTTTAAATTTACGGAAAACCTCTTAGCTAGTGTTATTAATAAAACTTCTGTTCTGGAAAAACATCGAAAACGAAAAAAAAAATTTTCGGTCATTTGAATGGGGGACTGATTTTTTTTTTTCATTTCGACGTTGGCCAGAACAAAAGTTGGTGTTTATAGGGTTACTAACACGTACCTAAGAGTTTTTCAGTGATTACCCTACATAAAATTTCATCAATGCATTGAAAATTAATAAGGTAAAAGATCCGCAGAAAAAGTCACGGATACGGATCTGTCTTCTCCCTTGGATATCCGACACATCACTATTACAAACTTCTGCCCACCGACCACCACCCAAACCCAAATCCTTCAGATCACTCATTCATAACGCAATCCTCCCACCTACGCTTCGGTCTTCCCTCAGATGCTTCCAGTCGGCACAGAGCTTATTATCAGTACAGGAATTCATTCGCTACTAAGCCCAACAACTTTTCAAGTCCATTTTAATCTTCGTGAATCTTATATTAACCGTGTGCTTCCCGATTCCGCGTTGTGTAATCTAAATTCTCCGATGGTCTCTTCCCTTTTTGGACCCAATATTCTACGCAAAACCTCATTATCGAATGCCTTTTGTTTTACGTCCATAAAGAAAAGTAGGAAAAATGGTGGTTTTATTAATTCTGTTTAATGATTTAGAGACAAAAGACGCGAATTATTATAATAAATATTTTTAAAATACAGAAAGGTTTAATTTTTTATGGACAAGTTATATTATTTTACGAATATTTTATGGTTTGCACGCATGATATATGAATTTTATACAATTTTTTTTTAGCAATAAATACAAATTTTAGAAATTATACAAACACCATTTATCATATATTGTATTTGTGTTTTTCTCTCAAAATCCTCCCCTTTAGTGTGGATAGAGAAATCTTCCAGAATTGTAATAACCACATAAATTAATGTATATATCGCTCCTTCAAAATAACAACGATTTAACCTAAAAATTACAATTGTTGACTTAAGCCAATAGTGGCAATTGTATTGATTGAAGGGTTTAATTCATAAACAACATAAACCATTTCCAACATACCTCCATTTTTTGTTAAGGTCATGGTTCGAGTTGTAACTTGCTTAAACTTGAAGTTTTATGGGAATAATGATATAAGCTGTAATAAAAAAAGTTTAAAGTTTTTCTTTTTGTCTAATGGTTAATAAAATAAATGTCAATACAATCATTGCAATAAGAATTCTAAAGTTTGGCATTACCCGATTAAATTATTATTATTAGGTTATTGGCATTACCAAAAAAATTTCAAATATCTTTATAAATTTTTTTTTTGAGTTTTTGGAAATTGCTCTTTTGAATGATATGAACATATGTGTTCTTGCTCTAGTAGGCAATTTTGTCCTATTAGTAGGCCTAAGCAGATTATATACGGCTGTGTCTCTCTGGCAAAGATAGAAAACAGAGCCAGTGGTACGTTACTGCTGTACATTGAACAGTGAACAATAAGATTGTTTATGCATAATTATGTATATGTTTTATTATAACTTGCTTAAACTTGAAGTTTTATGGAAAGAATGAGGTTAAAATAAAAACATATTAGATATTTTCAACGTTTTCTATTGGCCAATAACCGAATTTCAATACCATTATTACAATAGGAATGCTTTGCTTTTCCAGTACGCAAATATTTTTTTTTTTACTCACTTGGAAATTTCAAACACCTCTTTTGGAAAATCAGTTTTATTCAGTTATGACATTGTTCTTATGAAGGTAATATAAACTCGAAGTTTACACAAACATTTCTTACAAAATCTATATATGGTCAAAAGAGATATTAAAAATAAAAATTGATAGACAAAGAGTAAAGTAGGAAGATGACTCCAAGGGCAATAAACCGGGAGACAAGATTGGGAGAGTCGCGGGCCTGGAGGAAAAGTCCCAGCTCCCGGCCTCTTCAAATATTAACCTAACCCTCTTCTTCTATAGACACTCCAAATTGTCATTAATAATTAAATCAAGCTAGATTTTGGTAACGCTCTCCTCAAACATTTCTCTAGCTTTTCTTAATTTGGCCTGTTTTGATTTTTATACAGGAAATATTTATTTAAATAACAAATTTATCAGTCTCCAAAATCTTTGCTTTACTTAGTACTCTGGAAATAATGGAGGAGTGAGTCAAAAGGTTAAAAGAATATAGAATGAAACTTTAAAAGTATAATCATTTAGTAAGTCTTCCTCAATATATACTAGACGAACTCTAAGCTTCTAAGCAATTGCAAAAGACTCACATTCATGACAATAATTAGACCCATCTGGACTTATGATGCAGAGCTTTGGTGCTAACCTAAGCCATCGAATTCCTCTCGTATTCAATCCTTACAATCAAAAATCCTTCGTAAAATCCTCAACGCTCTTTACTTTGTTACGAAAAAAAGTAATCCACAATGACCTTACGAGTAATGTCCCATATGTTGCTGATTTGGCCCGAATCCGATATCAATCTTATCATGACAAAATTTATTCCCACTCAAACCAACTATTTACAAACCTAGCAATCTCTTCAATACTTGTTAATCCTCCGAAACGTCTTAAAAGAAGTTGGCCTCGTGACCTTCTAAGTTGAACTTCCTATTTGAGCACTATCATTGGGTAGTTTCTCTGATTGTCTTTATTCATGCCAATAATTACCATTCTTACCACTTATTTGTTGCATTATTACAGTATGGTTGTAACTATAAATTATAAAAGAGAAAAAAAAAAGAAACTCAACTCATAATTGAGTTAATTAGTGAAAAAGTAAATGATTATTCATAAACAGAGGTCACTTTTCAATACACAGCAATATCCTCTACTCCAGACTCTGCTCTATCTCTTGCCACTGAGGCTGAGACAGCTATAACCTGCCCAGGCATACTAATAGGACAAAATGGCATACTATATTCTATAAAACTTAAAGTTATAAAACATGATAACACTTAAAATATGACTTTACTTATAAAATTTTTTTATTTTTTTTTAAAGATGCAGAGAAAAAAAGATTGAAAATGACACCATAGTGTCGAAACGTCTCGAATATATTAAGTCAAGAATAAACATTGACTGGAAAATGGTTTTTATTTCTCTTACCCTAATAAATATGACTATATTAAAAAAAAAACCATTGTAGATATGGATTACACAAGGGAACAACATTTTTGTTGCATGAAATATTTTGACTAATATTCTACTTCCTCGAGGTGCTGATTTAAGATCTGAAGTCAGTTTGTTTGTATCAGCTTTACTTTTGGGGTTATAATTATAAACTGTTTTTTAAGATGAAAATATTTTTTATTAAGAAAACTATTTAAAAAATTACCACTACATATCAAAAAATTTTCTTTTGTAAGATTTTCTGGCTTGATTCGGTTCACGGGGGCTGTTTTTAATGCTCCAACAATAGTCCGCCATCATGTGAGCATTCGGGTGACCTTGGTAACGTTCCTCCATAGTTGGAATGTCCTGATGGAACCGTTCCCCTTGTTCTTCACTCAGATCACCAAGATTTTCAGGGAAACGGTCCAAATGGCTGTGGAGGAAGTGTACTTTGATGCTCATATTACAACCAAGCTGCTGGAAGTGTAACAACATTAGTTCAATATGCTCCGCATAGCTTTCTTCCTTTTTGTTTCCCAGAAAATTTTGAGCAGTCCAAACGAATTCATTCCAGGCATTTTTTTTCAATATCAGTCATGTAACTAATAAAGTTTTCATCCTTTATCAACCTTCTTATTTGGGGACCATCAAAAATTCCATTTTTAATTTTTTCTTGGCTCAAATTAAAGAACTTCTTAGAGATGTATTTATAGCAATCACCACCCTTGTTCAAAGCTTTGACAAATTGTTTCATGAGCCCTAGTTTGATATGCAAAGGTGGCAGTATTATTCGATCCGTGGGCACAAGGGGCTCATTTATTACATTCAGTTGTCCCGGAACCATAGATTGCCTGGAAGGCCAATCTTTTCTAATCCAGTGCTCAGACCTAGCTCTGCTGTCCCATAAACAAATAAAACATGGATATTTTGTATATCCACCTTGTTGTCCAAGAAGAAAATTCACCATTTTTAGATCAACACTTATCAACCACTTTTGTTCGTTGTATTTGATTCTATCCATTACAGAAGCTACAGTAGCATATTCTTCTTTGACTGTAGTTGAATGTGCAATCGGTATCGAACCCAGCTTATTGCCGTTATGCATAAGTACACATTTCAGGCTACGTTTAGAGGAGTCAATAAATAAACGCCATTCATTTGGATCATACTTCTGTACTCCCATTGCTTTCAATAAACCAGGAACATCTGAACAAAAAGCAAAGTCGTCATCTTTAGAAAAGAATGACAGCAATTCTGCCTCTCGGTTACGATAGTATGAAATTCTTGTTTCTGGGGTTAAAAGATTTCTTTGCTTTAATCGAGAAGCTAGAATCTCCGATGTCTTTTTAGAAAGACCAAGATCTCTGATTAATGCATTGAGGTCTTCCTGATTAAAGAGCTGGGGCTCAGAAGTAAAATCAGGGTAAGAATCACTTGTCCGACTTTCATCACTTGAAGAATAGTTTTGTTTTTCTATATCATGATCATTTTGTACAGATGAAGAAGCTTGGGGTACTGGTGAGAACAAGACTGGTCGAGTAACAGATAACAAGTTTGGATAAGTCCATTTCGACCGGTTATTTTTATTAATTCCATTAATATCAATCACACAAAAATAACAATCATCTTGATGATTATTAGGTTCCCGCCAAATCATTGGTGTTTGATACTTAAAATGGGGTCTTTTCTTATTTGCCCATAATCTCAAAGACTCAACACATGTTTTACATACCATATGAGGGATCCAGTACTTGTCACGGATGTCCAAAGCGAATCCAAAGTAATCAAAATATACCTGTGTTATAAACTCTGACACACTTAGGCTACAATTTTTGAATGTATATTCACCACAAATGTTACAGAAATAGTTTGGATCGTTTCTACAGATATTTCTTAACTTGGACATTGTTATTTAACACAAGAGCACAAACTTTTTCACTAAACAACTCAGTTGAATTGAAGTTTGAATGTGACTAGTACAAATATATGTCTATCAGCTGTTTGCCAAAAACAAAAGGTGCTGGAGAAAAACTGAGGCTAGATTTGTAATCACCAACCTCTAATTAGTAAACAACAGGCCTAAAACTCCATGCAACAAAAAATTAATAAAAATTTGTTCCCTTGTGTTATCAAAGATGTCGTTCCTGAATTAAATTCCTTGAACCAATAAAATTGCAACCGAACGCTTAACTCGAAAATACCTATTTTTTAGTTCTGTCGTTGTTCTAATGAATGAGCTATATATATTATATAATATTACCGTGGAATAGTGGAACCGTGGAAACCCTCAGAGGACAGGAAGCAGAGGAGGGAGCAATCCAGCGAACCATTGACCAAGAATTATGTAATTTATTTGCTGCAAACTCAATGCCATCCAGTGTCTCTTCATCCAGTATCATAATCAGCTATTTTCACTATTAGTACTAAGTCTCTTTTCTGTTAAAGCAAATATAATTTTCATAATCTTTAACTCATTTACTCATCAACAATTTATATCATTAACTGCTGTACAAAACCAGAAAGGGAATATATCATATTCCATAAAAAAGGTATGGTATGTTTTTCTTTGAACAAACTCAAAAAATTAAATTTTCAAGAATGCGGACCGGTATGATGATACCAGATCATCCAGATACCGGATGATACCAGTGTATACATCATCTGTTGCTTCTTAAACTGAATAACGAACTCAGGACTTAGGTTTGACAGAGAGCTGGCATAGGCCCAAGAGTGCATGAAAACAAGAATAAAGTAGATCAACAACTGATAAATATTTATTTCTTATCACATGAAGACACTGATAAGACTCACAAACAAAAACATCGAGTAAAAGAAAAAAATATGTAACACACAACCCATAAGGTTTGGATTGAAGACTTGGATTTGTTCGAGGCTGTACTAATTCTACAGGGAATTACAGCGAAAAACACTTAACAGCCAGGTTTCTTCCCCAAATTAAGGTTACCCACTTTGTCCATCACATTGTCTCCAGATCCCACAGAATCCATCTCCGTCTGCTAACAGATTAAGTAAGTTATCCGCCACAGCCGTATTTGTACTCGGGACAGCCACCAAAGCAACTCACCGCTCTACCACTGAGCTGTTCCGCCTTATTGCTAAACAACTATGCATAACAGTATTATGCTGACACTGAATTCACGTTTTCAGACCTCTTACATCATAAAATTATTACGTATCAAACCATATCCTACCAATTCCCAAGAGTTCGTGTTCTTTTTGATCCGTTGCATAACCGCTCGATATCGACGGACGTACGACTGCAGAAAGTCAATCAGTGCTTGCGTGCCAGCGGCGATTCCATCTGTATTACTTAGCCCATTTCCCAAGCATTTCTCCACCTAGACATTCGAAATACTTTGCAAGATTCTACAATTTTCCTTTCAGATATCCCATAGATAATTACACTCTGTGTGGTTGGCTTATAAATACATATTGAACTTAATGAATGTAAGAAATGTGGTAAGTCGATTTTAAGTAATAAACCCGGTCAAATATGCAAAAAAAATAATAGAGATAATGTATGCATAACTCACGATTTTTATTTATATACTTCCGTACTTAACCTTAAGTTTCCCTAAACTTATGAAAAAACAGTTATAATTACTAACAATGATCACATAAATGTATTTTTTTCATCACCATTTATTAATATTTGATTTAGCCATCTATGGATTATAAACACAACTTCTTCATCATAGCTTTTCAACCAGATGATATTCTTTCCTTGTCGTTCTGCTTCTTGCTAAAGATCTTTCAGCCTCTGACTCCTTCTGGATCGTTCTTCTGCAGAAATCTTTCGTTGAGGGGATCCTTCAAATCTGCAACTATACTTGTAAATCCTGTTCAGAGCCACAGGTTGTTAAAGCGCCGCTTACCCCATAATTTTATACCCTTATTACGGATAATTATGAATATGACAAATATTTAGGTCATAATTATTGTGATACAAGAATTTTCACAGTTATAGTTCCTCGTTCAAACCTACCTTGAAGGTCGATACTTTTCTTGTTGAGAGTCCATGTCTCTCCGCTCTATGGGACTACAGGTCTTATCAGCGTCTTGTACACCATAAACTTGGTGTTGCGACTGACATTTCACCAGAGTTCATCATTTTCTTATATAGATAGATAATTTTTGGTTTTTAAGCAAAACAACACGAACATACAACGAAAAACGCTATTTTACAAGCATATATAACTAAAAACAACCTGAAACAAGTCAGGATACTAATGTATGTCAAATAATAAGGTGTTAGCAATTAGATAATTATAATTATCTTTCTGTTAATTTTTTCCCACAAAATTTTTACTCCTTTCAAAAAAGGAGAAGAGCCGCCCTTTATTCATTTAAAAGTCCTCCTGGCTTTATATTATTTAAGCTCGAGATAATTCAAAAGAAACAGACAGGTGTTTTCCTTCCCTCTAGTTGTTCGCTCTCCTGCCTCCTTAAACGGCCATTACTTATTACTTTTCATTTATCTGTCCTTTTCCAGGTCTTCTTTATGATGTACCTTTTTGTATTCCGTTAGCTTTAAGTTTGTGACTATAATTGTAAACAATAAACTTAAATTTAATACTTATAAAAATATATATTTGTCTACATTTTGCTTCGAAAAAGTAATCATAGCCAATCACTAAAAGTGGAACCATATCTTTGAGGATCGTCCTAAGGTACAGAAGTGAGTTGAAAGGTGTGGCGTGCCTCCTCAAATTATTGAGTCATTTAAATATATTATTTAAATATATATTTAAATATACATATCGGGTTATTTAAATATATTTGATATATAAATGAAAACTTATGAAGAACACATAAGAATTTATTAAAAATATCACGATATTCCAGTTAGTTTAACACTCTATAAATCTCTATTTTTGTCCAGTTTAAATTAGCAGAGAATCTGAATAAAACAATAAATTTCTGGAATATAAAAATAAACATATATAAATGTATAAAATAGCTATGTTTAAATATACGTACAGCTTCTTAATATAATATAAATATGTTGATATAAGTATTTATTTTTCTAGTATGTGAGTTTAATTTGTTTATATGTAACAATATTTTGATTATGTATTAATATCACAATACTTTATTCACTATACAACTTTATATAAGTATTGATTAGTAAAAATGAGTTTAATATTAGTATGTATAAGTGATTGTATTAAAAGTAAATATTGTGTGTGCATTGGATAAAATTTGAACATTGTCTAGTTGTGAAGGCAATGATAACCTTTAGCAGTTTCTTGCACTTAAAATAAAATAGCAACAACTAAATGTGAAACCTTATAATTAAAGTGATTTATTCCTACATCTGTGTTATTTAATGTTTTTCGTATATTGCACCTTAGATCCAAGATAGAAATTTTCTGATTAAAACAAGAGAGTTTTATGGTTTTAGAAATAAAGGATAATGCTTTATAAGGAGTTTAAAAAATTTAAATGAATGCTCTCTATTTTTAAGAGATTAGGAGCATTGAATTTAGAAGTAAAGTACATCGATGACAACCTGGAAGATCTTTCATAGCTTCAGAGTTAAGAACTAACAACTAAACTCAATAACCTTAGGTCATCACTCCAATCCAATGATCCATTAACTTAGTAACATGGCCTGCTCACCTTAAATGTTATCACTGCATTGTTATCTATATCTTTTAGGAGGTCATTCATTTTTTTCATTCATTCTTAAAATACTGTTAAAATTAGTAATAAGTAAAATTTCTTGTTGCATCTGTCAGTTATTAAGATCTTACTCAGGAACATAATATTATGAAATAGATACAACCTCATGTAAAAGAAATCGTTATAGCTTCCTGATCGAATCCAATGTTTGACCAATACTAGCCAATATTTGATCGTATTCTGCCATTCTCATCATCGCCCGAGCATAAGGGTTATCCGGTAATTGGGATCGGAAGAAGCGAAGAAGAAAACAGACTAGAAGGAGGAGAGAAATAAGGAAGACGTGGATATCTGAGCTAATACGGGGATTGGCCGAAGAGTTTCCGTGCGATTTCACTCGAGGAGGCCGGTCCTAAATCTTCAACCGCAGGCTCTAATCTGATATAAATTGCTCTGGCCCTGCAATAATCTTCTTGACAGTCTCTACACGTCCTTGAGGCCCGCATGGGAGGGAATTTTATTTGACTAACTCGGCCGGAGGTTTGCTGATGCAATCTCGTTCCCACATGGTTTAAATATTGCATTTCCTTTGTATACAATAATAGTTTTGATTCTTAAAGAAAATTCATTGTACAATCCTCTCATAAAATTCACCTGGTGCAGTAAAAGAGATACCATGTATCATTATTAATATTAATATGTTATTTTTCAAATATTAATAACAACCAAAGGGATTAAGAAAGAAAAAAAAATGTTGCTGTGCTGAAGGGCCGAAGACCAAATCTAATGTAGGGCATAAATAAACAGATAGATAGTTCCCAACCGAAGTAGTTAAAAATCCCTATCCTAATTTAACCTGGATAGGCAAAATTTAGAGCTCCCACTGAAGTATCGTCCGATTAGCCATAGCAGCATAAAGTGACGCTAAATGAACAAACAACCACTCCAACCGAAGTTTGTTAAGTTACTTGTTGATCAAGATTTCAAATTTCACAACTTATATAAAGGAAAATATTTTCTTTTTTCTTTTATTGGGAGAGGAAATGCAATGATTAGTTTTTCGACAAGTTATAGTTTTATTACCGCAACATTAAATTGCTAATTGAGAAATACGTAAAATATGCAGTACCATCTTGGAAGCGTGATAGTTCAGTTCTTAGAACGCTAAGTTGCTTTGAAGGAGGTCCGGGGTACAAATCCGACTACAGTAGACAAATTAATTTAACTGTAAACAAGCTTATATCGCCATCATGGATCTAATCCAGACTTCAAATAATCAAAGTGGGTAACCTTAATTGGGGGAAAAAATCTGGCGGTCAAGAATGATATCAATTAAGTCACCTTCCCCTTCAACAGTTTTCTTGCAAACAGTACAGTCTCTACCATTTACTGAGCCCAAGAGTTCTTACAGAATTTAATTGTACATGTTTCAGGATTAATTTATAATGGAGAGGAGTAATAATAATAACAATAGAAAAATATTTCTTTGGTTATACTAACATAACAATAATGTTGGTAAAAGGTGGCAGTAATATAACATATTTACCAATTTATAATAGAAAAATATTAGGTACATATATCAACCATTAAATACACCATGCAATTAAAAATGTCCTTCATTTCTTATTTTTCAGGAAAAAATAGTCATGTACCACAGAACAACAAAACTACTCACTTAAAAGAAAACCTAAATTTCAATATGATACTTTATTTTAATATTATACATTTCATATACATTTTAAAAGGAGGAGATTATATTTTATAGTTCAGGTACAACATTAGATTCCTCTTCATTTACTGTGATGGATCCCTAGCTAAATTCAGAATTTTCGTGAAGCCTATAATATTGAATACATAATAAAAATCCTTTGTATTTCAAAAAATAATTATAATAATAATGTCTTTATGTATTCTGGGACAAGTCCCTGTAGAATAAAGATACAGGTATTATCAGCTATTATGTCTTAGAATGTAAAATGATTACATTTAATTAATTATTACAAGTAATTTAGTAAGTGAGAAAGAAAAAATAATGTGAATTACCTACAATAACAATATTTTATTTGCTTAGAACATATTAGAAGAAAATAAAGAAAATAAATTAAAATTAAATTTAAAAATTAAAATAAGTTAACAATAATTATATAAGAGAAACATTTTATGGTTACATATATATCAAATTTATGCCAAGAAAAAAACAAAAAAAAAATGAAGAAAAATTAAACAATATTATCAGAGATTTACATTTCATCCCTTTTTGTCCTTTTTTTCTTTTTTAATATCTACCTATATGATATTAATAATACATATGTACGTGGTTTAAATTCCACACTCTCACATATATAAATACATAATAACACACGCAAATGTGCATCAAAAAACATCATTCAATCGTCGAATAAAGAGAACATTAAGTCAAAACTGGTCCCCTGATGATAATATGAGGTTTAAACCTAGCCTTTTGGTGGTAAGAAAGGCAATAAAGGTGTTTGTTTTATTAGTGTTTTTTACAGTCAGGAGTGTGACTTTGTCCTGTTTATGCTTAGAAAAAAGATTAAATATTATAACATTTTCTGGCAATCTGGATTTTAATATTGTCATAAAATCATTAATTGACTATTAATAACCAATGAGAGCAGTTTTAGTCGGAAAACTAAATGTATTCCTTCAAGTTTTCATTTTTCATTATATATTATCTTGTCATACTTTCCCCTAAATATTAGAAATTTTCAAGAACCTCCTTAACTCAAAATGACAATATGATTACTTCTGTAGTCATTAAATCTATTTGTTAATGTATAGAAAGGTATATAGGAGAATAACAGCGCCTTGGGGTCTGTGTGAATACTAAACCAACAACACAGTCAAGCGTTGCGGTTCATACTTTAACGGAGCTAAACGGAGCAATACTAAGAAATAATCAAATTGGGTTCCGTCCTGACCGATTATACGGAGGAGCTCATTGAGCTGGAGTATTTAAAGGAAAAATTCCAATATTAGTGTGACTCTTATATCAGTCGAAAACTAATTCGTTAATAGTAAAAAACAATTAGTTGGTTAGCTATTAACAAATCCATAATTTTAAATATAAATACATTAAATTCAATATTTCTTAATCATTTTATGTGTTTATGTTACGGTTAGAATAAAAATAAGGGATGCGTTTAAACACATACATGAAACAAAGTCCTAGTAATAATTTAGAAATCCTTTTTCTCTATATAATAATATATATATTTAAAGTTATTTTAATATCGAAGTAGTTAACATTTATTGATTATACGATTAAATTGTATTCAATAGGTGACAGTTTCATCTTGGAAGGAGAAATGAGGTAATAATTAAATTGTTAAACATTAAATGCTTCCTGTTTGATAAATCAAATTTTGATAAACAACAGATCATGCATAATAACTTTTGCTACATTATATAAAATTTAACGATTAAGTAAAGTTGAATTTGTAAATTAAATTATATTCCAAGTAGCTATATTATTTTCTCTCCAATTTGAGCATTGGAATTATAATTGAGACAGAAAATGGTCTGGGTGGAGGTCAGAAAAAAATCTATATAATAAAGAGAACTATTTATTTTAAAGCCAACGTTTCGACCCATATTGCACGTTAAGACCTGCGTCTTCTTTATATATATATGAGGAATTTATTTAGTTTGAGCAGCGAGTAGTACTATTAAATGGAAAGTTGTTTAAACTTTTATCTCTCCTAAAGCACAATCATGGACAAAATAAAATTGTGCATCAGGGTGTTTTCAACACATCGTAAAACTACCCCAGCCCAGGAATTTCTTATAAGTATCGTTCTTCCGTTGATATTTTCGGTAGGATTGTGGTAATCCAGATAAGGGGGGTCCGAATAGACCAATTTTCCCCACAAGATCATTTCTCCCCTCCAATCACATTCCATTAGTTGGGAGCCAATCTGTCATACTTTCTGACATGGGAGGAGGGGCAGGTAGACAGAGGGGGAAAATCGAATCACAAACTCTCCTCCTCAAAGGAGCTCATAAAGCAGCTAAATGGTCTGGCAGGATTGACATAAATGTTGATGGATGACACCAATTTCAGTGTCACTAACTGCTGTCTTGTAGCTGATAGTTGCCACTTCAAACATGTTTGCAAGATATCGAAGTCAGCTTAGGAATGTATACAAACTATTTAATAATATTATCTTTACTATCTTACTATGATAATAATGTTTGAGCGAATATCGCAAAATAGCAAATGTCTCGTAAGAACAATTATATTAATAAACATGCCAGTGTACATTTGAAGGAATATTGGACACAGCAAAAATACCAGCGATGAGAAAAAACAAACAAAGTTGTATCATGATCAGAAGTCGCACTGGAATATCTAATGTGGCATTATTTAAAAACCTTTCTTTTGGAAAAAACCGAAGACTATTAAATTGCAGCTTGTAATAGCATTAGGACACTATGCGTGACGTATTTTTTTGCGTTCTGTCAGACAAGCTCTGAAGATAAGGCTGAAACAGTGTTTATAGATTATAAACAGATTTTTCCCATTTTCTTTAATAACCAGAACACTGAAAAAATACTGGTTTTTGAATTGTGTCACTTTAGAAGTACTACTCTAGAAACACAAGTCACTTTAGAGTTTATTCCCTTTAATGTTAGTAATATTAGTCACTTTAGAAATACAAGTGAATTATAGTAGTCATTAAGCAATTTGAAATGTTTATAATTAAAGCTATCATCATAAATAAAGAAGTTTCATTATATTTTCCAATGTTGTAAAGAAGAGAAAAAGCTCTAGTGATATGAAATAAATTCTTTGACTCTCATATGCAATATCCACAAACTAATTATTTCTGAAACTTTCTTTATATTTACATAACTATTTTTTATATTGTTATTATTTAGAATAAACGAACATATTTTAAATAAAAAATAACGAACAGATATTATGCCATGTAAGAACAAACCAAATTTTCCAGAAATAAATATACCATCCGATTATCGGTATTCATTGACTCGTTCATAATAAACATCTGACTCTTTTCTGAAGGTTATGTTCAGGTTAACTGTTATACTTGTGACCTATATTACAAAATCTGAAGAAGACCAGCAATGTAGGTCGAAACGTCGGTTCCTAATTTTTTATCACTATTTAATGAATTATTTCTTTGACAACCACCTGGACAATTTTCTTCTAGGCAATTATTTACTATAAATGAACTTTTCAGTCGTTTCAAGAAGAAAAAATCTCTTATCTCATCATACATTTTTAATCTTACAGATAACAGGGTCAAAACTCCTTAAGAAGGTGTGAGTTTTGGTACCACCCACCATATGTGTCTTTTATTTTACTTAAGATAGACTTCAGGATGCAGATGCTTAATGACGACAGTCAATCTCTAATTAGTATTAGTAGTTATAAATATAATTATACCTATGAATAATACAAGTCGAAAAAATTGAAATCACCAGATGTTAGTCAATGGTGTTCAATGAAATGGTCAGTTATTCTTCTAAACATTCAGAAAGGCCGAGGTTTAGAGTAATTTTTACCCATGTATAATTCATTTATTTTTTTTTGTACTTTTTAAAAATAACACAAGATTTGTTGGTTATTTCTATCACGCTTTGCATTTTTTTACAAGTCTGGGTACAGAAATGGTGCTGAAATATGTTATATACAGTAAAACGGTAAAACATTAAGACAATTTTTTTAAATATTAAGCACATATTGTTTATATTTAACAATAGTACAAGCCGCACAATGTTCTTGTATTAGACAGTATTTTGATGCATGATTCCCATCCCTTCCATGACTGAGATTCATAAGGGTAGTATAACGAGAAAGCATGAAGTCCTATTTTTATAGAAGCTATTTACAGCATATCATGCTAAGGATTTACAGTTTATGATAATACAGAGACTTCTATACTAAAATAAATTTATATGTTTTCAGCATATTCCAAAAATATTAAAAAAATTATGTTATGTTTTAAAATATCAGCATCAGAGACCTCCTTCCTTAAATTTCAATATTTGAATGAAGTCCGTAAGTGCCTTTATGACATAACATCAAATTTGTTGTCTAGATTCCACAATTCTTCAGAAAATTTCGTCTAAAAATAATTATAAAAAAATTGTAAAATATCAATTAGTTATTTATACATATTAAACCCCCAGAAACGATTTGTGCTGTAAATCTGATATATACTGACACATTATCTAGCTTACATTAAAATAAAAATTAAAAACATTACTTGATGAATATAGAGACTTCCTGTAGATATCTTTAAATACATCAGCTTAATCTTCATTTAATAACAATCGCTTAATCGATAGTTATTTTACTTTGTATTTTTAGACGTTCTCTCACCACCAGCTAACAACCATATTGATATAGAATATTTTTAAAATGTTTATTGCGTGGCAATGCTGTTAATTAATAATAATCTATATGGTATCAATTATAAGAACAAAAACGATCTAAACTTGGTAAACATAATCCGTAATGTTCAAAGTAATGATTGTTGAGAGGACTTATGAGTTAAGCTCAGTTCCCTTAATCCTAAAATTAAGTGTCTAAAATCAACTTAAAACCTAAAATCTATTTCTGTTAGCATTGTAAATAAATAATGTAGATTATTTTCTGCACAAATACATAATTTCTTACTTATGATGGTTAAACTTATTGTTACGGGTTATGTGAAAATGAATTAAACTACTGCTAAATTCAAGATACTAATATTCATTAACAAAGTGACTCATTATGAAGTTACAAACAATTTAATTATTAACAATTAAATTATTAAGCTGATATAAATTTTGAATATTCTAAATATTTATTATAACCTAGGCCTATTTAATTACTAAAATAATATAAGATATTACTACTACGAAATAGCTTAACTATTTACATAAATTGGTACAAATACAATAAAATTACGCTAGAGCTTATAGCTACAAATCAGCAGTTACAGTTCACTAATAAAAGTCCACCGACCGTAAGACTCTCCAAATATAACAAACTGACACACAGTAACAAACAGAAACAGTTTATTACACTCACAAACTGTCACAGTTCACCGATACACCTATTACTAGTTCATCACAGTAATACGTGCTTTTATTCTACATTTGTCAATACTTATTATGGTCAGATATTCATATTTCCAGATATTTGAAAAGCGGAAACAGTACATACAATATAAAATCTCATGACTCTAAGCAGGAGGAAATGTATTTGAAAAAGTAGTCTCAATCCCTAGTTTGTTTGATTTACCGCCACGGTGTGTGTTAAGTGTTAGTGAGAGTCCTAAATTTGACCAATCCATGTATAATTAGGACATTGATCTTTAAAACGAGTACCTGACATCGTGCAGGCTCAAGATCGGTATTTTTCGTTACCCCCGAAGGACGCCATAAATAAGAATCCTTTACAAGGCCACCAGCCTGGATTCGAACTCAGTCTTTTGTGTATATTAGGTTGTTATGGTAACAAGCACACCATAGGTGACCAATAAATACCTAGGGCAGTTAATTAGTTAATAACTTCCATTCACTTTGCCTAGTCTTCAGAAAAGTTCAGCAGCTGAATAAACTAATAGTTTAACGTCATCCAATTATAACCATCTTAACCTCGGTGGAAACTATTAAAAGTGTAAAAGTTAGATATCACCATTAGAAGTTTAAATCAACCTATTTCAACTCGATTCAACTGTGCCAAAGCTGTTATGAAATATAAGTTTCATGACATTTTCCGTAGAGTGTGTTTAAAATGAAATGAATCGGTGACACCAAAATTTATTCCATATGTAAATGTTTATTAGTAATATACCTCAGATTATATTTTTAATTATAATTAATAACTTATTTAAACTATTTTCGTTAAAATACTTCTAGGACCATATTACACCGGCCATATTTCCCTGAGGACGCTACATCAGGTCGGTACCAGCAGCTTATAAAAGTTTTCACGAGGACAATTAATGCTTTAGAAGGAATTAAGTTAACGACTGGAGGGAATTAAGAAGTCTTTGTTTGGCCGTTCCTAAACCGGCCGGGAAATAGCCTCTGATATACTTTACAACTTTAGCAACTAAACTGAGTGTAATATCCTGAAATTAGTGCTATAATAAATTATTGTTGGTCGGATGATGGGGCCGATGTTAATTTGTAATTTGCACGAACCTGATTGGTGTCCGCAACCGTTCTGACACTTCTGAAAAGTTATGTTCAAGAATTGTGTGTTGCTTTTTCTGTATTTACTTATGATTTAGAGATAGAAACCTCGGAATCATTTTTGACCAATCCCTCTTATGGAAACCTCACATTGTACAAATTTCGCTTCGAACAATGAGCTCTCTAAAGTTGTTCCAGGCATCTTTTTACATTACCTATCCGTAAGCTCCTCATCACTTATTTTATCTTTCCACACTTTGATTATGGTAGTGTTGCATACGGTGGCCTCTCAAACAGCCTCTAGGAGAGGTTGAGACGAATTATGAACTGCTCGCTTCGATTTGTCTTCGATGCCCCGAGGAAGTTTCATTTGTCCCGCCTTTATGTTGAGTGCCTCTTCCCTTGAAGTAGACTCGATTTCCTAGGTTCTTACTTATATCAAAACATCAACTCACAACATCCATCTTATATCTATAGTCTCCTATAATTCAAATCCTCTGTCCAATCCCAGGGCACAAGATCTCGCCCTTCCGATCTTTATATCCGTTCCCATAGAAGCAAAATTTTTAAGCGTTCTTTACTCGCCCGTTCTATCTCTCTTTGGAACTCACTCCCACTCGATATCCGTCATGCGTCTTCTTTAACCTTATTTGAATCCAAACATTTCCTACATCTTCTAAATTCCCAAACAGATGCTCTATAATCAATAAATAATTGTAGATATATTCAACTTAATCGACTGATGAATTACTATAAATAATCCTCACTCATAATATCATTTTTATATTATTAGATGCTATTATTTATTCACTTATTTTTCCATAAGCCTATTTCTTTCTGTTGTAAATTTGCATGTTTTTAATATTATTTTTGTATTACATTTTCTGATTGTATACCAAAGCATACCTATTTAGTTATTTACTTTCAAGATATTATGTAAATATTGTTTTATTCTAATGTAGTCCTTTTTTCCAGATAAATATTTATTTAATTTTGTTCATCTCTGTTATTCTGAAGGGACCTGGTACCAGAATAAAATTATTTTTATATTGTATTCTATTCTATTATCACTTACGGATACCTTGGTTTGTACATTTGTTTGAAAACGGAGGTAAATTTACAGTTATTATTTGTTGGGTTTTAATCGAAAGTATAAATCGGGATTCTCTATCTGATCTGTACTAACACTTTAACCAAAGAAGGGCATTGGGCTCAATATATTGAATAGTTCGTATTGCTATGTATTGTCGGCACCATGAAAGGGATGTGGAGCGGGTAAAATGTGTCATATCGGGACACATGGAAGGGAATGTGTTTTGGACAAAGAACAGACCCTAGGTTCTCTTATGGTTTTATGGTCCAAGATGGTGGAGAAGGAAGGAGAGGGGGAGAGAATAAAACTCTTGAAAATGAGGCTGAAGAAGGCAAGTTGGGAAGAGAGGCAGAGAAGGAAGGTGCTCTTGAGACGAAGGCGGAGCAGGAAGGTACTCGGGAGACGAGACCGGAGAGAAGAAGGACGGGTACCCAGAGAGAGAAGAGCGGCCGAACAAAGCGGGCGGAGATGTCGAAGAAGAAGACCGACCTGTAACCCAATCTACCCCTGTCCGCAGATAAGTTTAATTTATTTCTTGTAATGTATTTCATGGCAATCCTTTCTATATATATTAAAATCTGAATCATTAACCTTGTTGAAATTAAATAAATAAACGATCCTTATTGTAATTCTGTTGGTGCTTACATAACCCAGATCCACTATTTATTTATTAATAATATATAGAAGGTAGAATAGATAAGTAAATTGGTAAACACAAGAATAGGCCTTTGGAAAGGAAACCAATTAAGATAAAGGCATATAAATAATAATTTGAGTACTCATCCTAAATGAGACTCTGGCATCCCAAATATCAATATATATATATATATATATATATATATATATATATATATATATATATATATATTCAAGATAAATTTAAGAGTAGAAACATAGCAGTATCTTTTTTATTCCGAATGTTGTGAAGCCGGCGTAATTCAGCCATATTACGTCTAAAGAGAGTTTTCTTTCAATTATTGGAACAGGAGAGAATGAGTTACTCCCAGGTGGGTGAACAGTTCTCAAAGGTTCGATCTAAAGCTTTTAACAGCAAAACAAATTGTCACTCTAACGAATCATCGCTCTAAATGCTGAAGCATCACAATCTCTTCTTTAAGTTCTTCAATGGCACTTCATTGTTATTATTAATGATCCCTTTTAGATTAGTGAGGATTATTTTTCGGTCTTTTTTTTATTATGATCATGGTTTTTTTTCAGTAGAGCACTTTAACCTAAAAACTATCTTGACATTAATATTATATCCGGCGAAACAAATAGTAATCAGTCCGTCTGAGCCGTATATTAAAACTGGTCTGAATAGTGTTCGTTTTAGTTTATTATTTTTTGAAATAATAAACTCCTGATAACTCTAGGCCATAGGTCCCAACCTGGGGGGCGTTATTACAAGTCAGGAAGAGGTGTCCAGTCTGTTAGATATGAAAAATTCTCACTTAATTTTAATTATTTTTCTCTCATCAGTACATCTTTATCATATATTGAAACTTGTATTTTTTTATCTTTTAACAGTAAAACTAAATGTTGTGTTTTCATATGCTTTCATATGTTACTTGTCTGTGCTTTCATATGCTCATACAATTAATTGTTAAGAAGGCGTAGGGGATTTTCATTTGAACAGGTGGTTGTGGTACATTCAATTTTAGGAACTACAGCTCAAGGCTACAATCATATTTGGAAGCAGCTTAATTCTTCTTTTAGCCTCCTGGCTGATCCTCGTTCCCAATTACGCCAAGTTGTTCATGAATCTTCGAATCTATACTTGCCAACTTCAAAGAAATCTATAACATATCCTTTGATTCGAGAATATCTCTTCTGATATCAGGATCTTCGGTAATATCCTTGTTCAATAACTGCTTTTTGAAATAATTAGGAATATTATTGAATTCAGGAAGGCAAATGAATCATCGGAGCCAAAATTCATATCAGTTTATATCTTTCATTATACTGTACTATTAATATAAGTTTTTTAAACTCCTTTCAAACATAAGTTAGATTACCAGATTAAATTATTCAATAACAAATTAAATGCATAACTACACTAAGGTGTTGCAAACTGACTATGTAGGTGTGGACAAGAGGCACTTGTATCGCGATAGTATCGAACAATATGTGCCTGGTGTACAGCGCCTGTTCTGTACAAGCCCTTGCATTGGCTCTAAGTGTGTACTATGCTTAGTACAGTACTGTGGCACAGTGACCAATCTCTATCATGAGATTCGATGTTAATAGATCGAGACTTGACCAACAATCTGGTCATAAGTTGATAGCCTTATAAAGTGAAGTAAAAAAGGTATACACCAATTCATGAAGAACAATAGGCTGAGGTGCTGTAGTGCTTTTAAGCCGGCGATTGTGCAAGGAGGTGATTGGATAGAGATCACACTAAAGCATCAGTTTTCCTTTAATTGAAAATAAATTTTATCGAGGTTGGGTGAGCCCCTCGGGGTTCTCAAAATCATAGTAATATGTTGCTTTTAACAGATTAACTTATTAATGTAGCAGGGTCTTGGAATTTAAATCTGGATAGAATGTCCGCTGTTTGGTTTGCGGATGATTTGGTACTATTGGGTGAAGGAGGAGAAACTATGAAACTAAATATACAACTTTGATGAATGCAGGTAAGGAAATAGGTTTCGAAATAAATTCGGTATATACATTAAAGTAGATGGTTAGTAGCAGAATAAGAGGAGATTCTGATGACATTATTGCAGGAAAGAATAAGTTTGAACTTGTTGAGGCGCTTAATTACCTAGGGTCTATGTTAACTAGAAATCTGTATTCAGGAATAAATAAAGGCTCGATTAAGGGCAGGAAATTCTTGTTTTTATTTATTAATTTATTAAGATCTCATCACCCCCGTTAACACTGAAGGATGAACAACGTCTAAAGGTTTTTGAAGAAAAAAGGTGTTACTAGAAATATTCGGAGATACCACAACCCAGAATAAATGAGCATGAAGTGATTGTGTCGCGATGATTAAAATGATCTTATGAAGTTTAAGTTGTTGGGCTCAGAAACGAACGAATCCCTAAAGTTTAAATAAGCGCTTTATCGACTGGCAAATATCTATTGGGTAGATCGATGTGTAGGTTAGACATCGTAAACATGCATACATACACTTTGGACTTGGAATATTTTAAAAAGTTAATTTTAAGAGTAGGAATATTGAGGTATATGAGGCCATCTTTAGTTTTGTCTGACTTTTTATGTCTTTGCGCTGTACATGATAGTTCTTCGAGAAACTCTTAATTGAAATAGTTTGATTTGGAAACTATTCCTTCGAAAGGAGGCTTTGTAAATTAAAATCAACTGTGATTACTTAGTATTTCGTTCATTCGTGGTCTGGCTTATTAGGTTTTAGTGAGTGGCCCTTGGACAGAATTTGTAAGCAGAGGCTGTGGTGTTGGCATCGAGCATTCGGTTTCTGTAAGTCTTCTTTTTATTATTAACTATCTGTGGCGGTTTCGAACATGGTACTCAGCGCCCTACATATAGAACTATAACTCTTCTAGAAAAGATAAATAGAAGTGAGAAATTAGAATAACCAGTATCACTACAACCCGTAGAGAGTCTGGTGTTCAGTACATGGTAGAGACTATTATCTCTTGTACAATAAGAGGGTACTATTTCTTGGGCAACGGTTGTGCAGAGAGGTGATTTGTTATTATTCACGCTCAACCGCAAGATTTTCCCCCTTATTTTTGGTACACTTTTAAAGAGGTTGGGTGAGCCGCAGGTTCTTGGTCCATCTCCGTCCGCTAACAGATTAAATAAAAGTCAGCGCTCTATCACTGAGCCACTCCACTTAGCAACTAGAGTGAGGTAACACTATTTATTAAAATATTTTATCTTGTCCACCTTAATAGGTAGGAAGAGTACAATCACAAACGCTTAAAAAATAGTAATTTTTTCTTTATTCCTACTCTGAATAATAAAAACCAAACTAAGCATAATACTTCCCTGCTTTGAAACCAGGTGGTATCCTGTGTGTGCCTTCCATTTAGACTAAACGTATGCAAATGAAGTTGGGAAGAAAGGTTAGGTGTTGCAATGATCGCTTAAACACTCCCCCAACCATTAGAAGGGCCCTCACAAGTGCCTGTAATTACAACTGCTATCGCCCCGGATAAATCCGAAACCCGCCCGGGAAAAATCCTTTTTGATTGCTATGATTATAATATACAATTATGTTATAAAACACTTGGCGTGCGTTCGTGACTATGAAAGCTTCTGTAATTCGAGTCCTAGCACGAAATACCCCCCTCGAAGGACGCCTGTGACTTGGCAGGACGGAGCTGGGTATACATGTGCGCCGCTCGATAACTTGATATGAGCTGTCAGATAAGTGAGGCAATCATAATAACAATAACAGCACTTGAATCTAATTAATAATATGTTAATTCAGTAGTAACGTATGCCTGTTTTAGATAATAACACATCGATTAATTCATTTGATGGTTCTAATTGCATTTAAAATGCACCCTAGGGGAGCTAATAATTATAATAGGAAACATTAATAAAAAAATGGGGAGGGAGCAAAGTTTCTTTTACAAATTTCCCAAAATGCTTTAATATAATGTTATGTTTTATTGTCTTATATATCTTTTAAATATTCTAATTGATTTATAGACTGTATGTGAAATGATTATGCACAACAAATTGAATTAGTCGAGGAAAATATTATAATACAACCTACACTCTCAGAGGAACAATCTTAACAGTTTCAGCAAAGTTTTCAAGACTCAAATCAGATATGAAATCAAAATGGTTTCTGCTAAGATAAGATAAAGTGTACTTTTGAAGAAATGCCATGATTAGGAAAGAAAAATACACATACAACAACGTTTCAGAGATGAAATCGGGCTAATAGTGGATGTGCCTAAAGGTAATTTTGGCAACAGTAATGGTGGGAACACCAGCAGGAGGTTCTTTGCTAACATGGAGGTATCTGCAAATATAACAGGTATTGACAAGAACCTTGTCGATAGATTTACGACTAATTTAGAAGTGATATCTAGTGGCCAAAAAATAGGTACAAAAAAATTCGCTGCCTACTGTCATGAAACGGCTAAGAGGTTCATCGAACAGTATTCATGGTATCCAAAGTCGCCTACACTTCATAAAATATTAACACATCGCCCAATTATTATTGACCATACTCTTTTACCAATTGGTAATTTGTCAGAGGATGCAGCAGAAGCAAGGAACAAACATTTCCCAAAACCAAGGAAGGATACTCAAGAAAATTTTGTCGCATTCAATGCAATACGGATGTTGTGAAAAGGATTTTATTGACATCTGATCCATATTTAAACTGCATTAGGCCCGGACCCCCAAAAATGTCAAAGTCTTTCAAGCCAGAAACCAATGAAATGTTGCTCCCATGGGGCCCATGTACCCAATTTGAGAACGGCAACACAGAAGGTGAAACAACTTCTGATGATGAAGGATGGTATAATTCCTCAGATTGATATTATTTATCAAAATTATTGTACTGTGAACTTCTATGTTATTATTATGTACCTATTTTAAAGATTTTTTTATAAGTTCTACTATACAAAAGTAATGAAATAGCATCAAAACTTACATAAAAATAATTTTGATCGCCTTTTATTACCAAATACCCTTGTGTACCTTATTGTCACCTACCTCACTGTGTGCGCTGGGTAGTTTCTCTACTTGTCTTAATCCATGCCATTAAATTTATTTGTTGTTTTGTTATAAAACATTTTTAAATAAATAAATTTAATTTAAAAAAAAGTTTTTTTAAGTCAAGTGAAGATCTGTTGCCCAAGAGATGTGATAGTTGTTTGTGGCTTCTTGTCAGTTCTTGTCTTTTTATTTTTTGGATATAATTTGATTTAAATTTATCATTATTTACATCTTAATAAGACTATTGTACTAATACTGTTTAGAACACTTAAACCCAACATAAATAAACAAAAAATAATTAATCAAACTGGACCCAGCAGTGCCTAAAATACGACCCACTTCAAGTCGGTAATCATATTTAATTTCTGCTTCGTACGAATTTTTTTATGAGTCCCTAAGAGAATTAAACGGTCGATTTAAGTATTTTTATCTTAACAGTCTGGATTATTATAGGATATTAACACTCCTTAGCACGCACAAAAAGAAAAAAAAAGATCCGAGAAAATTGAGACCCAACACGGCATTTGGGTAAATATCGATTACACGAATAGAATTCCGTAAAAATTTAATTCAAGTAGGTCATGATAATGCTAAAATGCCGTAGTTTATTGATTTGTATTGTTAGGAGGGAGAGTTTCGGGTTCGATTGTAACTTAACGATGTTAACAAACAGAATTCTTAACAAGAGATTATAGATACTCTTTAAACCATTTCCTTTGGAAAATCGGTAAAGGGATGCGTATTTGGTCATGTAGTATGTATTGTCATTGGTTATACGCCATCTTCTCTAGTTTTATCACTATCTCTAGAATATTTTTTTCCTTAAATCTTGACCGATTAAGATTCTGATGAGATTTCCTCTAAACGGGACAAAAAGTTTAACAGATGCCTACACAGTGCCTAACGCACACGGTAAAGTATACTAGCCAAAAGGTTTTTAAACATGAAAGAGTTTCTTTACTTATGCATTCTTATTTATAATTTTTAACCACAGTAAATATATAAAATGAACATACATTATATGCTTCGCAGAGATGAGCAGACACCGTTAAAACGATGTTAAAATCGGTGGCATCTACAGCGTGATAAAATCAACCAGGGTACAGTGATGTGGTATTAAAAAAAATCCATGTTTAGTATACATATATATTAATTAACTCCACGACTATACAAGTCGGTGCGAACCTTGTTCTGCAATTCAAGATATGCACAGCTCCCTCTGCAAGCGGCAGATTTTCTTTTCACTTCTGATATCTGGCACTATTTTTTACTTTATCTTCTCAACGACTGTATTATCCTTCTTCTTATCTTGACGTTAATTTTAACATCATGTACGTACCATGACATTCGATCTCTCTTCATTGCAATTATGTGTTACCATAACACTGTTATGTCAATAAAATATTTCTGTTATTTATTGTATATAAATAACAATTTAATGTATAAAAATAAATATTTCTGTATTTCATCGTTCTTCCTGATCATCCAACGAGATTTACACCGTAGATCCTACTGATTTAGATCCTTTCAAAGAATTATAGTTAGTGTATGCAATAAAAATGTACCAGATCTCTACGGAATAGGTAACTACGGGCCTTAACCAGTTTTTTTATTGAGAATCACCTTGATTTTCCTCGACTTTTAGCGGTAAAGGTTTATATTTGCAAAATATGTACGGTTTTTATATGATTACATAATATATAATGCAGATTATAAATTAATCGCTAACGCAACTATTTTCTAATCTTTAAATAGAGACAAAAAAGGGATCTTGTCCGTAATTAGTTCCCTATCTGCAGTAAATAAAATATTTAAGGCTTTTTCAAGACTGTTCTATCTTGCGTACAAGTGTCCTGTCTGTAATAAACAATTGTGCTCTATTTGATAAACGAAAAAAAAAATGGATTAGTAACCATTCTGCAATAAGCGATTCAAATATCAACCTAATATAAAATGAATGGTTAAAGAAAGCTAATGTCGGCGACAACGAACAACACCTAAAATCAATACATATTTTACAACATGGACAAGATGTGGCTATAATCATCGCCCGTCAACAGTAAATACTTTATTGAAAAATATATCATTTATAAATATTCATTATTTTATAGGTATCAATATGGATGACACAATTGTTTAAAAGGATTGATTTTCAATACAATGCCGATCGGAAGAAAATTCAAATTTATAAGATGAACTATCTGAACAAACATCGGAAGAGACTTATTATCTTATCGGAATGAAGTTGTTTTCCCCCGAAGTGGAGGCAATGGGGACGCGGCTATCTGGAGATCAGATCCGAACGGGTCCTTAGGCCTCGGGTCACGTCCTGACCTGGGTGGGCTTGAGGGGGGGGGCGGCATGTTTGTAAATATGTTATCGTGGGCACCGCAAAGCCGACGCTTTATTACCTTCCCATAAAAAATCAGGAACAGTTTGGCCCTCCCAATATCAAAACATAAATTGGAACAAAGAGTATTTATAACCGGACAATAGTTAACAACAGTGTTGTCGTTGTCGTTATGGAACTCAATTTAAATCCCCATTTATGTATCAGGTTCACTACAACAGTATTGATTCTATATTTTACCTACTTTATCTTTATTGAAGTTAAAAATTCTATAGCCGCGTTTATCGACTTCTTTCAGGAAAAAAACTTTTGCGTTGGCCTTTGTTGACTGCAGATAGGAAACTAATAAAGCGACATGCACGTGACGACTTATGCGAGACTGGAGAATTTTAGACTGGAGATTTTAGTCTTTGACGTCTTGCTGATTTTCATGGATCTATTTTCCTCCTGTCTTCTTCCCCAGTTTTCTTAGTACTAGTGGCCGTGAAATCCGGTTTGTAGGTGTACGGTAATTGGCTTTTCAGACGCTCCGATCCATCATAATCTTCTCAATGACAGCCCATCGGAACAGAATGCTGTGTTTTCTGCAATTTAAGGTTGCAAACGGTCGAATTTTTCTTCAAAGGATTTTCTTTCATGGCCGACTATCAAAGGTTATAAATCATGGGGAGAGGGCAAATCCTCGGATTAAAATTCTGAATGTTGTGTCATTAATACTAATAATAACTTAGATTTATATTATTAAATTTATATTTATAAATCAGTAACTAGCTTTGCAGTCTGTTCCACTAAAAGATTTCGTTTTTCTTAGTTGAACGTTTTTTTAATTATATTATTGAAGTAATGATGTAATAAGTATGAAATGATCTATGTATTGTTGAAGTTCACAATGACAATAATGCAAAAAAAAACTTCATAAACATCTATGTAAATATAAATACAAGGTATAAATAATATAACTATACACTAATTATTATTCCAATTAAATTATTGATGTGTTGTATTGAGTTGGTGAAGCCTGTAATATGTTTCTATTAGGAAAAAAACTACTTGAAAATGTATAAAGTTATTGTTAGGAGTATCAGTATTTACGAAAACCAGACTCATGCTAATGATTTTAATTTAAAAAATTGACTTTGCATGAGTTATATAGTTTGGTTTAATAAACTTTACTTTAAGGGTTAGAATTCAATTGATATTAGAAGAATTATATTTAACTACAAGATCGTTTAATAGTTGTGCGATTCATTCAAATAATAATGTAAAACATAGATTACTTGCTGCCCTTTTTGTTTCCCCTAAAATATTTTAATTGTATTAATTATATGTTTTTTTTAATGAAATTATTGAAGTACAAATGATCTAGCTACTGTTCAAGTTAAAGTTATGATAATAACGCTGAAAATAAAAATAAAATTCGTAAACATCTATGCAAATAATAAACTAATTATTATTTTAATTAAATTATTGATATTTTTGTATATATATATATATATATATATATATATATAATTATTGTTCGAAGCGTTAGTAAATATGAAAACCAGGCTAATTATAATAATATAAATTTATAAATTTGAACTTTAAATAATTCACTCTAGATTTAAATTTAGATCTTCAAAAAAGAACACAGCTACAAAAGACTTTATTGATTTCTTCTGGTTTAGACAGTGTTGATAAATTTTTCGCCAACGTTTCGCCAGCCATTCTGCTGACTTCTTTAGGGCTGAAATGAGAATGACTCATCCTCATTTCAGCCTTGAAGAAGTCAGCAGCATGGCTGACGAAACGTTGGCGAACAATTTATCAACACTGTCTAAACCAGAAGAAATCAACAAGGTCTTTTGTAATAATAGTAGCCGTGGAAACCTAAAAGAGTATTAAAGAACACAGTCATTCCATAGCTTTGAGTTTTCATTTCTGTAGGCAGTCGTTATGACTGCCTATTTAAATATTATTTTTCTTTTCGATTTCTATACATCATATGAATTTGTTTGTATGCTTTATACATCGTCCTGAAAAACTGCAATTATGGGTGGATTTTGGTTTTCTATAAATAGTTATTAATGACTTCATTTCGTTGACCTCCACCTGGACAATTTTCTTTCCAGAATACAGTACTAAATGAGAGAAATTCCAAAATATAAAGATAAAATAAAAAGAAACAATCCAAAAGTAAAAACATTAATAGTTTATATTGTTATATATAAAAATATTGGTTCTTTTTAAGTTTTTATAACGTTGAACCCGTGAGGATATACTGATGGTTAAGATACCGTCCTCCTATCAGGTTCAGATACTGGTAACGATAAGATCCTATAAATTATATCGTCTTACATAAAGGACAGATGAGGGGGGGGGGCGCAGCAATAAAGAAATCAGCATCAAAGGGAACGGATGATAAGCGGGAATGGGATCGAAAGATTACGTAACGGCCTCATCTCGGATGTTTCCATCAACTCAGCGGAACCGGATATCATCAGGCTCTTTTCGGTCCGGTTCAATTTGTCAAGGAGTGTGTCTGAGTCGGCTGGCTTAGTTCTTCCCTTCTCTTATTGGATGTCCCTCTTATTTTCTTGTCTTCGGCGGCGTCTTGTCTTCCTAGCACGTTTGTCCTTATGGACTTTGGGTTCAAAGGCGGTTTATACTTCTTTAGTCTGTTACTTGTTTTTTATTGCTAGAAAATAGCAATGCATGAAAATTACAGTAAAAATAAGTATGTTTAATAAGAATAATTCAGCATTATAATTATTTCATACATCGAAGATTATGATAAGCAAGATTAATTTATTTAATCAGTTAGTAGTCGGAGATGAATTCAGTTGGATATGGATAGATCAATATTTAACTAATTAATTACATTTTTATAGTAACTCTAACGTAAACGCTGCATGAATACATGAAATACTTAATTGTTTCAGAAAGCCTTTAGCTTCAATGACTATTAGGGTGCGGAGCGGCTCATTGGGTACACCACTGATCATGGCAGTTGCTAGTTGCCGAAAATCCTGGTTCAAATCCCGCTGCTGGCAAGACTTTTATTTAGTCCAGGGGTTCCCAAACCACGCCTCCCTTTTATTGAAATGAAACTTTCTTGCGCCCCCCCCTTAACAATAAATTGTGTGGGTCTAGGAACAAAACAAAAACAAATAAGTATTACATTGAAAACAAAACATTTATTTATACTGCCATAAGGTACAACAATATCAGTTTTCATAAAATACAAAAATTATTAATAAGAGAAAAATTGATTAGGTTGGTTAGTGAGATGGATGGGCTTCCAGTTTTCTTATTAGTATGCCTATTCGTGGCTGAGACAACGCAAGTCACTAGCAACATCAAGTTTATTCCGATACTTTGTTTTAATTGACATAAGTGTTGAAAATGCTTTTTCGCACAAATAAGTGCTTGAAAAAGGCAAATATTAACGAAGAGCTTCCCGTGATACACTAGGATACACTTTGAAATATTTTAACCTAAATGAAGGTTTGTCCATTATATCGAAGTGGTCAATTTTCTAAACATCATGGTTAATTTAGAATTTTAGAAAGACTACTTAAATTTAATTTAATGTTCAACTTGTCTTGCGCCAACCCTGACATGTCCTCATGCCCATCCCCGTAGTCTATTAGCAGCCGGAGATGGGCTCAATCGGCCTCTATAAAGTGGGTAAATACGGGAAAACATGGTGGTTGACCGTGATCACGGACAATTCACCTCGTTGTCATAGAAACCGTTCAGTCCAACACGTACTGAATTTTTGACTGTTCATGGGTAGTTGTGGTACAGTTGATACGGGAGTAGTTTTTTGTAGCAAGGCGTGGGACTCAAATGGCATGCCACTTTCAGACCATTCAAGAATTTCAGTGGAAGTTTCTTGGTTTTATCACTCATTGCTCATTCAACGTAACATATACACAATTACACAGAGGACTGGGTTTAGTAATAGTGACTGTCATAATAAAGAAACACAACAAAAGATTTTACGATTCATTTGTTGGTCATACAAACTTAACAGTACCCATACTACTGAAACCCAAACATTACAGACAGACACATGAGCACAGAATCCGATAGACTGGAATGGCACTTGAACAGAGACATAACACCCAAGGATTGCCTTCGGAAATAGATTCCTCCATCCAATTAAATCCCTAAGAGACGGTTTGCGAAAGTAGAGTCCATATACATTGTATGCCAAACGGCGTACGTAGATTACTACCAAATAAATATATTATTATCATTAAAATTACTTAGGCACACTGCCACCTTCGGCACGATATTACGATTCCAGGTTTTTATGAGGAAAGATTATCTCCTGGGGAACGGTTAAATTATCAATTATTTTTTTTAAAGGTTTCCTTCAACCAAATACATTATTTAACAAAATATTTCTTTCAGTTCATTTTTAATTTTCCTCCAATTTTGTATATTTTTCTCTGTTTGACCACGACAGTACAACATTTCCTGAACACCTTGAAGACACATTAATTTGATTTTATATGCATTTAGTTGAATACATGAACTAAAATTTAATTTACCTAAGGAATGAGACAGCCCATCTAGCTTAAGTAACTGAAGCAACTACTTACAATTATGCACTAAATAAAGAATGAAGAGATAAATAAACAAGCCACATCACTGCAAATCTTTGAATAACCATACTTAAAATCATTCCCCTTTTAAATTTTAAGTAAACCTTTTTTTTTCGATTTAATTGGCTGTTGAGTGAAGCTTGTTCCGAGAAAATATGTCCTTTCTATTCTCAAAGTTGGACAAGCCTTCTAGTTCACACAGAGAAATAGAGCTGTTATTGAAGCTCAAGGATTTCGAAAAGTGTTGGGTATTTCATGTAGCGTTTACTATAGTTACTAAAACGTAAATATTTAACTTGTGATAAGAACGCACTTTCTGACTTTCATGAAGAAGTAGAATTTAATTTTTTTTAAATTGTGTGTCTGCCTACTGTAAAGAATTCATTTGTGATCGATTTGAATTCATAATATTCATACAAAAAAGTACTGGTACTAATTTTACACCTCTTCGTTTGTTCCGATTCAATAATAATAATAAAGAATTTATTTATTCCGGGGCAAATTTCTTCAGAATAATAATACAGGATTAATATAAATAATCGAATATGTCTTAGAGTATAATATAATACATATACTCAATTGATTACATATTACATAATAAGAGGAAGAAACTAAAAAAATGTGAATTATCTCATATAATAATATTTAAAGAAAACGATTAAAAGGGATAAGAAAACAAAAGATAATTGGAATAAGATAACAATAATTATATATAAGAAAGAGAAACTATTGATAGTTTCATACAAATACAAATTTTCTGAAAAGCAAAATAACAACCAAATTATAATGAAAGATAAAATATAAATTATTAGTATTATATACACACCTCACACACACACGCGTATGCTCACATACAATTGTACAGATTACAATTTAAATATCTACATGTAGTTATTTCTTAAATTTGTCTAGCGACTTAGCTAAAATTGTCCAAAACTTTGTGTCTTATATAATTTGTAATTTTGTATGACATATGGTTTTCTTCATTATAGATTATTAATTATTGCTTTTAATAGAGTCCATGCAGGCAATTAAGTTCGATTTTAAATTGCAGTTAGATTCTTATAATTTTTTTTTTTATACTGGATTTATTCTTCATTTATTTAGGGTAAGAGAAATATTTATACTATTTATTTTAGGTATTTATACTTATAGTGTGTTATCTTTGGACATTTATGTTAAATTATTTATAGTATTGTAATTATTGTTAATTTATTTATTAAAGTTAAAAGATGCAGGAGAAGAAAAGATTGAGAATGACACCATAGTGTCGAAATGTCTCTAAAGAGTGAAAATTAATGAATAAACAACTACTGGAAAACGGTTTTATTTCTCTTACCCTAAATTGCAGTTAGATTGCAAATCATTTGGGGTCATATCTACTTTAACATTTGTTGAGCTTAGCCAGTCTTATTACACTGTGCGAATTTCGTTCCTCAGTCCATATTAACAATATGCGATTTTGGAATCTACATTGTGCAGACACGATCTGGAATCTAGGCTTCATAATAGACGAAATGGGAACCAGCAGAAGATACAGTTTATTATAATGCAATTGGGAAAAACCACAATGCAAAGCCTTATGTTTCAAATATACCCACTTACCGGTCGACGTTTCGCCTGTTCAGGCAATTCAAGACATAAAAACAGGTTATGTGAATCACATCTCGAACAAAAGGTGCAATGTGTCCCAACGATCAACAGCCCTTACAGGCTCCAAACATGAGACAGCACCCCACCACTAATACGTTCAACATACAACTCTCTCAGAGTTTAGTTTTCGATTAGGGGGCTAAATAGTTAGAAATATTTACACTAAGAATTGTGTATTATCAGGAATAAAACAAGATTTTGTTTAATTTTATGATTTGCTACTTATCGATGCTTGTTTTTGAAATAATTGGCTATAAGCATCATCATTTTTTCTTTCGCATCAGAGACATATTTTAATGGATTCTGATTTATTTAATTGGATTGGTCCTGTTCCGATACTCTTTGCAAATAATGGCCCTTGCAGGTAATTGAAGACCTCGTTACCTAAACATTTTATTTGACGTCGGACAGCCAAATTATTGACATTACAAAACAAAATAATTTCTATAGGGATTTATTTATATAAATAAACTAATAAAGAAATCAGGTTTTGTTTAATGAACAATCTAAAGGGGTGAGCAATTTTTGTGCTAAATGTTAAAAATATATGAGTTCATCATTTATTAATTGGAAGGTTTTAAATTAAATAATTGTAAAAATCCATATATTTTACGAAATATTATTAACTATATTAAATAAATCTAATTCTAAATCAGTTTGCCATAATCTAAAAATAATTATTTCGAACTTTAAGGTATACAATTTAATTAATTGATAATGATACTTGCGTTAAAAAACGAATATCCTATTGTTTTGTTTCGTTTTAAAAAAAAAACGATTAGGCTTATTCAAATAAAAAACAAATTATTACTAAATATTATCTAATGCTTTTAAACTAAGCGACATTATTATCACAACAGCATTTAGTTATTGGAAAAATACTAGTTTAAAACAATTTATTTAATGCTAGATCAAGCAATTAATTTGAAAAATTTATTTCAATATATTTTTTTCCAAAAATTATCTTTATTAGCTTTCTTATGATGGGGTTCACTTTATATAATCATTATTGGTTCAATTCTAAAAATATATTGCAATGTGCATACTGCTGCTATAGTAATGTTTTAATCAAAATGTATAAGAACTTATGTTATCTCAAAAATATAAGTTGAAAGCCGCAGAGTTGCTGTGCTCAATACTTTGGTTCAAATCGGCCTGTGACTGATAAATTATTGAAAACTTTAACAGCCACGGATGGGAATGTAAGATCATGAGATTTTCCTGAGGCTCACTCAGCCTTCATGAAGTGGGCAACATTAGAATCAGAGGGAAACCTGGCGGATGAGCACGATCTGAGACGGATTATTTACTTTTTAAATATAAAATAAAATATTCATTTAAATATAAAATAAAATAAAATATTCACCGTAATTTAGATATTGTTTGATAGATTAAATACTTATTATATATTAGCAATTGTAAAGTAAAAAAAAAAAATAATGTTGTCATTATTCGAATGGAGGGGTTGCAGAATGTTGTATTATACAAGCAATAGTATAATTAGTTCCTGAGAGTAAATAAACGCTGAAATATTATTTTTTTTATTTTCTCCATCTTATTTTTTTTATGAAACTTGTGCCTAATCCATTATGTAAAAACGGAGCAAGACATCCGGAGCTGAGAAAGTTCACGTAGGCTAATTTACCCCGGTCACGTCCTTAGTAATCGAGCCGGGGAACACAGGGTAGACATTAGTAACTGCGCGCCCTCCCAAATATTTCTGCTCGCCCAAGGAATTTAATCTTGGGAGGGCTGGAATTCTCTTCCTGAAATCTGTAGCGGCCCTCGGCGGGTTGAAGGCTCCAATACTATCTCCATCCAACTCGTCCGCCTTTTGTCAAATTCGTTTAAAAACGCAAATTCAACTCTAGAAGCTGGTTCTAAGGTAAGGGTGTAATTTTAAAATTGGGAAAAAAAAAAGATTTCATTAGTTTAAAAAGATCTATTATATATTTATATAATGTTATATTAATATTTAATTATTTGTCACTCTCAAACACTAGGATATCCCTCTCATTATAGAGGCTAGGTAAACCCCAGAAGGTTTTTCAGATCCCGCAGGATCCATCCACGGCTATTAACAGATTAAATCAATTATCCACCACAGGGCGGATTTGACTCCAGGAAACAGTAAATAAAATTTAAACACATACAACTTATTTTATTTGTGCCAATGATTCTGCCATTTTCCGGCCATCGTCAGAGCGAACAATAAAATAAATCAGAAGAACAATATCAACTGTGGCATCACCAATGAAAATCTAGCAGTTTAAATAGGCAGATATGATAATAATTATAATAATAATTTAACAAAAGGTTAATTATAGCATAATAATTTATCAATTATTCCCACAGCTTCCATGAACGTCGTCCATTATCTGTGTGGTCGTTTAACATCAAATAGAATAAGTATAGTTTTCATTGGTTAGTTTGGTGGGGAATAGATGGTATTGGTCATTGATGATTTTTTTTTTGATTGGGATATATCCAGAGCTCTCAAAATAAGAGTATAACGTAAATTCTGCAGCTATTGCGAGGCTGGACGCTGAACCTTAGTGATGAGAGGCAATCAAATATATAGGAGAGGATAATCTTCAGAAGAATTCATGGAGAAATAAGAAACTTCTATGGCCTATATTCCAACGAAAGGAGAGGTGTTCAACTCCATTAAATGAAGATGAAGGGACATTCGCATGGATGAAGAAGTTGCGGTTGACCTAAAACTTCACTGGCTGAAAGATTTGAAAGGCGACCTTCGGTCGTTAGGTGTCGTAGGATGGAGGAAGGGCAGCCGAAGGGAGGAATCTATGGGGATACCAAGGAGGATTGCGGAGGATGCCAAGGACAATATCACTGAGTGAAGTAATAATGTAGGAGGGAGTTAGCAAAGTAAAAACCCACTTAACAAAACAAAGTCCTAAAATTTGAAAAACTTCCTCTAGCTAAAATTATGGCTTGTACGTGAAAGAGAGAGAGAGAGAGAGAGAGAGAGAGAGAGAGAGAGAGAGAGAGAGAGGAGAGAGAGAGGAGAGAGAGAGAAGAGGAGAGAGAGGAGAGAGAGAGAGAGAGAGAGAGAGAGGAGAGAGAGAGAGAGAGAGTGAGAGAGAGAAGAGAGAGAGAGAGAGAGAGAGGAGAGAGAGAGAGAGAGAGAGAGAGAGAGAGAGAGAGAGAGAGAGAGAGAGAGGAGAGAGAGAGAGAGAGGAGAGAGAGAGAGAGAGAGAGAGAGAGAGAGAGAGAGAGAGAGAGTGAGAGAGAGAGAGAGGAGAGAGAGAGAGAGAGAGAGAGAGAGAGGAGAGAGAGAGAGAGGAGAGAGAGAGAGAGAGAGAGAATTATTCATTCAGGAAGGAGTAGAATTATTTTTTTTAAATTACTCTTTTATAACCAACATTGCGAGTTCCCAGCTCGGCAGTTGCCTTAGGATTTTTTAAAGGGAGTAACAAATCCTTGATTATGCCGTCCTTCGGAAGGGACATAAAATTGGTTTCCCGAACTATTGAAATATCAAATACTAGTTAAAAAGGATTGGCAAAATTATGCAATCTCATTGTAAGCATCGTCGGATTAGCCATACTGGCATACAGTTACATTAAATGATTAAACGAAAACATGAGTTTTTACCAGTAAAAACTTTATTTATGACTGGTTTGAATTCATAAAAGGGTTTATTGACACTCTCAGTTTGGCGCAAAGAAGATTTAAGTGTCCGAATCTTTGTAT
>CM073763.1:74858376-74970917 GCA_037127475.1 Arma custos | reverse complement strand
CAGATTTACTTGTAATATTATTACAGTTGTAAATGTCAATAAATTAATCTAAACAAAAAAACAAGATGTTGCTATAACTAAGCAAGTAGAAAAACGAAATCATTAACATAATTGTGTAATATTAAATCAAATAATATATTGGCTGTTTGTTAAACATTTCTATAACTTTAGCGTTTTTCCGTTGCCATTCACGATTACATAACGAAGAGGGTTTCATCGGTGTATCTATTTTTAGAAAAACAGAGTCCAATTGGGAATGTAGGAAAACCTTCTCTATATTTGATATTTTCTATGCAAACGTATGTTATTTATGAAATAATATTCAAATCGGTTTATACAATTTTCGTTTGCTTATATTAATAAATAAAAGTTATTCTTTCAATTTCAGACTTTTACATTGCACATTTTAGTCATTAAATTTATGTAGATTGTTTTATTACTCATATTAATATATATTTTGTTCCATTTGTAAAGCTGCTCTAACTATTATTTGAGTAATTATAATTTATTTTCATCAAAACTGAATATAATAGAATTTTATATTTAAATCAATAAAAGTGAGCAGAAACTAAAAAAGGGCCATAAATTATAAACAGGATGTAATATGAAAATCCCCATAACATCACTCATTATAAGTCAAAGCAAGGTTACTGTCTTTGATGAGTCTGTTTGGAAAATTAGTGTTAGATGTGCTGAACTTCGTCTTCTTTGGTGCATGTGTGCTAATGAAGAGTTGGTGAACGATTAGTTGGTTTTTCGAGTATTTTGGAAACTTAACACTTTGTTTTAGGGATTTTCCCGTTGCATCCTATTAATGTTTAAAACCCTACAAATTAGCTACTACACTATCGTCACTGATATATCAAATATTTTTTATAATTGCATCTGTTATTCTCTTGTTTGAAAATGATAAAAGACCAAAAATTGTTATCAATTTAACCCCCCTTTAACGTACCTTCCAAAGGACGGCGTAACTCAGGATTTTTACTCCCTTAAAAATATCCTAGGGCCACCTACCGGGCTATGAACCGGCGATCTTGGGCTTATTGTCTGTTACGCTAACCACGAGACCACAGGTCGCCCCCCTAAAAAATAGTTACTTATGCCGCCAATTGAATGTGACGTAAAATGGAAGCCCCGAGTCTGTAAAATATCAGGTATTCGTTAAAAAAACCTATAATAATTAAATATGGATAGACAAAATTTATTGCTCCCACTGTAGTATCGCCCCATTAGCCTTAGAGCATAAAGTGATGTTTAATGAAAAAAAAAAAAAACTAAACTGATTTTATAATTTAATAAAAAATATAAAATATTCTTTCTTTGTCCCTTTATGTTAGATACTTTAAATGACCGAAAGAACAACTTCTTATCAAAGTTTTACATGTCCACTGGATCATATGTTCCAGTAATGTGACAAATATTTTATAAAATTAATTACCTACCTGCAAATAAGTCGTGAACGATTCTATTTTAATTACTTTTTAATAATTAACTATTTATTTTTAATTAATTTATTTTTATTTATTGTTCTTTTGATGACGAACCTAGGACGTCTGCATCTCTAGTGCAGTGCTCTAACCACTGAGCTAACAAGGGTCGTGTCCAAGTCAGACAAAGGTTCGAATCCAGGCCTGGACAAATCTTTTCTCTTCAAAATAAAAATATTTTGAATAATAATTGAAATAATAAATAAATATTTATTACTTTTCTTATAATTATTGTCTGTACATTATAATAAACTTTTGAATAGCTTTGTCTAAAATGATGCGGCGAGCTCAGTTTTACGATTTTGTACTTTATCTTAATATATTTTGCTTTTATTTGCTTCAAGGAATAAACCCAACAGATTCCGTGAAGTTGTAGAGTTCATGATTATATTTTTTAATTAGTAAAATGATTTTCCAGATTGATCACAGCCAGATCGGGAAAACGGTGGAAACTTTTAAAAAGTTCTGAAAATTCGCTCATTCATATTCATTTGGCTACTGATAGCATTTTTAACAGTGACAACCAACATTTCCTTTCCATAGGTTTACAAAAAAGTCCAAAAAGAAAGTTTTTTAAAATATTTTTTCTGCTCATGAGTTAATTAATTAAATTAAAACGAAACAGCTTCTAATATTTGTTCTACATTAAATTATATACGAATAATTTACTTAAAATTCTGATTGTTTTTCCTTAACAGTGCCCTTTTTAAATGATCAGAGGTCTAAATTAAGAAACGCAATGTAGCCCAGAGTTCTGATTTTAAGATAGCGCTTATAAATTCTATTCTTGGGCTTATAATAAAACTCAAAACATGAATTTTGGTATCTGATTGAATAATTATATTATTAGTAATCTGATGAACTATGTTTATAAGCTAACATGTCAAGTACAAGATTGTTCAGCATTACAGTACTAGGATTTCAAGAAGTGCAAGTCACAAACATAATTAAAAAATAAAACTGCATTCCGCAGAAATGATGCAGAGGTAGTTGCACCATTTTTTTTTAAATATATATTTTATTTTTAACATTAAATTTATTATTATTTATCAAATTACAATCCATGTTTATATTGAAATAATGCTCATTTAATAGTAACTTTAATTTTTCCAATTATTTTCCATAAATTTAGCATGGCATTTAAAACCTTTGAATAAAAAAAATGTTTTATTCGATTCATTGTTAAAAATGTATTAATACAATGTTATATTACATTTCTTCTTAACATGTACGTGTTATTATGCTAAAAAAGCTATAAAAGGCTATTTTTTTATTTATAAAAAACATTATTTTATATAAAAAAAAAAATATTTTATTTTTCAATAGGCAGCTTTTTAACCAGTTTACGCTGTTTTTTATTTTCCTTTAAATTGTTTTGTATAAATTATCTTTAAATTATTTAGATATAATTAAAAGTTTGCTTTGGTTAATATTCGAGGAAACTGTAAACATCAAGTTTATAAAAAAGGGGGATGGGAAAATATTATTTTATAATATAATAAAAAAAATCTGATTTTCACGTTATGTTTAAAGAATTGAAAGGTACACTGGAATTCAATAGAAATACTAATTATATAAATGTTTTGTTATTTATTGAAAATATTATAATTGTCAGGCTCGAAGCGAGACTTTGGAATAAAATGAAAAGGAACTCGTTGAATAATATTTCTTTTTACATATTTACCAAAACAAAACAAACATAAAGAATTTTCCTCCAACAAAGTTATCATTTATTAATTATTACCATGTTGAAACATGTTTTATCTTACCATGTTGAAACATGTTTTATCTCACTAGAATCTCATTGTTGATTGGGATTGCTTTAGGCTTCATTATTAAGCTTTAGCAAAGCTGAATCTGAATTTATTCATTATTTATTCAATTTATTCAATATCTAGTTAATGAATATTCTGCGTGTGCTGGCAATTTTTAATTCCGCGGATTTATCGATTGCAATTTCTATCGAAGTAACATCGTTTTGTAGAGGAACTGTGTGTGAGCCAGAGATAAGCCTTATCAGTTGGATTCGCAGAAGAAAATTGTTTACTTTGCTCATTAATAAGACGGCTTGTTTATCTTAGCTCTTCCTCCAGACCCGAAAACCAACCAAAGATGAGCCTTCAGCTAAACGGCCTTCTTCGGGACCGATACTCTCTCCGTCAATAACATCATCGATATTCAAGGGTTTAATGAGACAGATAAGACAATAAAATGACTGGGAAAAAAGCTGAGATTCGATTGAAATATATCCATCCACGTTGTGTGTTCCATTTATGAATCCACGTCAATTATGCATAAGCATATTGACCTAATATTTCCGAGGTCGCCGTTTCGCAGCCCGGCTGGTTGCCTTTGGATTTTTGAAGGAAATAAAAAAATCTTTGGTTATGTTGTCCTTCGGAATGTACGTAAAATGAGAGTCCTGAGTCTATACGAGGTCTGGTACTCGTTAAAGATGTCTACCTAATTATATCTGGATAGACACAATTTAAAACTCCCACAATAGTATCTTCAGATTAGCCATAGCAGCATATAGTGACTTTGATATAAACAAATAATAAATAAACAAGCAATACGTATGTAGTATAATATTATATAGAAGAAGAGCCAGTGCCCCTCCAACCCTCTTGTTACAATTTTGTAATCAGTCCTCAAATTTCAAATATAATATATTCTCGTCTTCTATATTCTCAGATATTGCACAGCAGGGTTCTTGGACGTTTCACAGACATTCGATAATGTTAGGCATGCAATAATCATGCATAATGTTAGGCAGTTTGTAGGTCCTGTGCAAACTGAAATCAGTTCTACCGCAGGCCTATTATCTAATCATAAAATCTTATCTAGTGGACGGTTTCTTTATTGTTAATCAGGATGGTAAACATTCCGACTATTGCCGAATTAATGAGGAGTACTACAGGGCAGTATTATAGGTCCAGTTTTGTACTCTATATACACCTCCCACAGATGCCAGAAACTCTACTTGCTGATGTATGCGGACGATACTGTTATACTTTCGACCAGTACTAACCCCAACATAGCTTATCAGAACCTTCTGACACACTTCAGTTCATTAGAAAATTGGCTCGATAAATGGCGTATAAAAATTAAAATACAAAAATCAAACCAAATAACATTTACACTTAGACATTCAGACTGCTCTACTCTAACACTTTACAATACATCATTGCCCAGACAGACAAAATACTTGGGTATTACAATGGACAAAAAACTGACTTGGAAATCAACATTTGATAAGAAGTAGGGAAAATGTATAGAAAATGAGGGTAAATATTTCTAATAAAAATGTTTTGATTTCATAAAGTTGTACTGAATAATCGTTCTTTTGAAAACGGACATTTCATCTTTAATGACCCAATAAATAAGAAGAATAACCAGTGCCCCTACAATCCACGTGTCACCATTTTGTAATCAGCACTAGATCACATAAATAATATTTTGTTACCTTGTTATATATATTTTATAAGATTTTAATAAAATATAAAATATTAAATATATATATATTTTTCTCTTTTTCTCCCATGGTAACCCTATGGATGGACCGTTTATTAATATCAGTACGTGCACCATGCCATTACATGTGATTTTCATATTTACAGATCACTTTATAGCATTAAATTAAAATACGTTTAAGTATATGTTAACAATATAAGAAAAATTTACAATTTGACTAAATTGACAAAATATTACACGTGTTATGGTTTACGTCATAATTTTTGGTTCACACTTCTATAGAGCCATTCTAAAGAGATGGTTTATCCATCATATAAGATTTCCCTTAAGAAGGATTAGTGGTGAGTAAAAATAAATGGAATTGGGTCTATAACCGTGGTTATATCCCTTAGGAGGATCTTCAATATTCCCTTTCGCTCACACCTAGCGGGAGAGGAAAAAAGGGACATTCTATTGACCCTGGCCCTCAGGAGGGCTGGAATCCCTCCAGGGAGTCCCGCTGGAAAAATAAGACCAGCTCGAAGGGTGGAAGGGCTCGATAATCATATTAAACTCCCCTTCCCTGTCCCAGGGCCCCGTTCTGCCCTGGGGGTATGTTTGTCCCGGCGGGTATCGCCTGCCACAGCCTATTTGTGGCCTATCGCCTCGCTCCATCTCCCAACTTGTATGACAGCCCGGTGTGGGAGTCTCATCGAATTCTCTTTTGTATCGGGAACAACTTTTTTTCGCATCAATACTGTTGTGGCAACCTCCCCTCCTTCTTTTATAATGAAACAGAGATGGCATAAACAGAAAAACAAGTGATAAAAAAAAAAAACCTGTAACATTATAACATACGAAGAGTGTAAGGTTCTGTCCATGGTAAAGACTATGCTATAGTGTGTAACCCAACGTTTGGGCAGGAAGGCCATTTTGGCCTAGATAATAAAAAAAAAAAATGTATCATTATAACCCGTGCTTATTTTATTAAGCTTTTCTGGAAGCTGAATTAATTTTTATCAAATAACTTTCGATTTGGAAAGACTGATTTCCTTATCTTCTTAATGTATATGTTTATATATTCTTCATCTTGATATATGTCATTTAATAAAATAGAATAGAAAAATCAAATATTTTTTAATAATACATGATTAATGCAACATTGCGTTACATTAGTCATCTACGTAGTATATGATAATAGTAGCTTGAATAAATTTGACGGTCGAGAAGGATTTAGCTTCTCTTGAATAAACGCCATAGTACACGGCAATAAAAGCGACATTTATTTAAAAGAAACAGCAATATATTTCTTCTCTCGGGCATTTGCTGAAAAGATCTTCTCACTTTCTTGGCAAGCTTTTAGCCCATTTAACTAATCAGTGAAGTGCTTCCGGCCAGTTTTAGAGGAGCAAGGGCAATCCAAATGTAACAAGGGCGCATCGCATATTTAAGCATGAATAATAAAAATATTATTTAATATTATATAAGTCATAATAGGGAGGTTTATTAAAAAATTATCGACTACTAAAAGAAATGTGGATGAATACGCGCTAATACAATAAAATGGACTATAATGAAGAGAAAGGAATGGGGTAGAGTTCTATGAATGTTTATGTATGTTCTATGAGTGTATAGGGTTCTTAGTGATACGAGTGACAGATAAATTATTTAATTTGTTATCAGCCAGGAATGAATCATGAATGAAATAATGTGGTAACCTTGATTGGAGGAAAATCCGAGCGTGATATCGGAGAAATCATCCCCCTGTTAGAAATAGCATAACCACTGTTGGGTTCTAGAACCAAGACCCTTTATGGGTATGGGTTGTAAAGTAACAGGTTTTTTATTTCTGAAGAAATAGGTTGAAATGTATATATTACATTTTCAAAATAAGGCTATGAGCACTGTCCTGGAAGCTTATAAACTTTGTACGAGCTTTCTTTGTGAATAGATTATAAATTCTTAACTGAAAAGTACTTCTCTCGCAGATTTAGGTTTATCTGATAACTAATAATCTGAATTTAAAATGACAACCATATACTCACACTAGAACAAGTCTTATCTTATTGCTAAACTTCCACTGTGGTGAGAATATAATGGATAACGAATATTCTTAAATTCAAGAAAGATAATATCAAGTTAATGTGAGTTAATTATTTTCTCCATTAGTGTAAAAATTAGTTATTTTTTATGGGGCGGAGAGTGTTGCAAAAGTAAAGCAAACAAGTAATAAAAAATAAATGTACACGATTTACAAAAAAATAAAAACCTGTACCTTTACAACCCATGAACGGATATACTATAGTTTTTATTTTTAATGATTAATAGTTTCCGGCTTATATTTTTAATTTAATTTTTTTCCGGGGCTCTACTAAACCATCCAATTCATCTCGTATCCAATCCTTGCAATCCAAAATCCTTCGTAAAATCCTCTATGCTCCTTATTATGTCACAAATAAATTCATCCATCATGATCTTAATATCCCATATGTTACCTACTGATTTGGCCCAAACTAGATACCTATCCTTCCTTGACAAGCTCCATACACACTTGAATCCGCTAGTCTCTCAACTTGCTTCCCATACTATTCCTGATAACCCTCCGAGGCGTCTGAAAAGAAGATGGCCTCGAGACCATCTACTATAGAACTTTTTTGGAGTGCTACCGATGGGTAGTTTCTCCAGAATTGTTTTTCAAGTCGTATTGTACATATAGCAGATTTACTTATTGTAATATTATTATAGTTGTAAATATCAATAAATTAAATTAAAAAAAAAAAATCCCACGAAAAGGCCTTAAGGACCACACGAATATTATAACTAATGCTTCTTCTTCATATGTTTCCTCTTTTCGCATATGTCCTTCATGAGCTTCGCGTGCCTAAGCTTTCTCTCCTCAGACCACGCAAGACCCTTTTTGGGGCGCTTTTTTCCCACAAGAATCTTTATTCCCTTGAGCGTCCTTCTGTATTCATCTCTGTCAAAACAAACTTGGTCTGCTAGTCCCACTTGGTCCATATCATCCTTAAGTTATTTGAAATATCCTATTCAATTATTGTGACAGTGGATTCGATGAAAAATTTGATGGTTTAGTCTTTCAGGATTCATCCCATCATCATGTGTCCACAGAACCTTAGCCTTCCCACCCTATCGTCAGTTTCTGAGTCTGTTGTTTCCTTGTAGATTTCTTGATTGGACCTCAATCTGTATCCTTCAGGTGTTCTCCTAGGTCCATAGATTCTTCTTTCTATTTTCAGAAGCCTCTCTAGGCTGGGAAGACAAGAGGTTTCTGTTCCGTAAGTATCGCCGCCTTGATAACTGTGTTATAATGTCGTATCCTAGCTTTAATAGGTAGGTCTTCTTATTGTGAAAATTACTGGTGGCGAAGCTTAATTCCTCCATTTTGGCGACTTTCTCCACATCTCCTCCCTATCCGAACCATTTCTGCATATGATTTCTCCGAGTTATTTAACTGTCCCGTACTTGGCTTCAACCTTTTTCTTCTTAAAACCCGAGTCTGTAGTCATCAGTTCCGTTTTCTAAAAAAAAAATCAGTTTATTATTTAATTTAGTTTATTGTCTATACTTATAATTAACCATATTTGGGAACATATTATGACCGAAATATTTTCATAAATAGTTATAATTATTTTGTTATTTATTTTAAATATATATTTGAATTTGTTTGATAAGAAGTGGACGAAGGGATGAAATTAAATTTCATTTCCGATATTTATCATACTCCTTCTTCATCCATCACCTCTAGACATTTTCGCCTATAATGATATTTGTTCCGAGTTTCAAGTTCTTAATTTTGTCTTGCTTATATTATTTTATTTAAATAAAATGAATAAGTGAATTAATATTTTTATTGCAAAGCTATATATTTTATATTAAATTTCGTAGTAATTTTATGTTTATTAAATTAGGAATAATATAAACTTAGCCAGAACAGTCAACTGCCAGTACTTAGCTGGCAATTACTGTTTGACAATCAACTGCCAGTTAAGTAAGGTACTGCTTGACAGTTATGGATTGACAATTAAATGTTAATATTTATTTAAATTATTCACTTGTATCAATTATTTAAAGTAGAGTATTATAAAGTATTAAACTTCAGATGAATTAATATATAAATACATTTAGATTATTAAAGTAAAGATTTTATGTTTAAAAATATATTTATTTCTTAAGCAGGAGGATGTAGTATCCTAAACGTACTAATGAAAAGTTTGAAGGTTGCTTTTGATAACGATTAATGGATATAAAAAATACTTTTTATATTTCTAAAACTAAATCATAATACCATCACCTTTACCTATTTGTTGAAGATCTGATGTTTATTTTTTATTTTCAGGTGAGAAACTACATTTAGACAATACTATCAATATGCTCTTGAGGTAGTATGTTTTTTTACATTTATTTTTTTCCATGAATAAGTTCCATAAAAGCATATACATATCGCCAGTCTAAAATACCTATCTGAACAGATATGGGATTGAGAAAATATATTTGCAAAGTAAAGTAGCTAATTTTGTATCTTGTATATATATATATATATATATATATATATATATATATATATATTTTGTACTTTTCGTTTCTAATTATGTCTATATGAATCTATAGGCAGAATATATAATCTTATGTATTCAACAAGGTGGCATTCTAGGCACTGTGGAGTGTTAAAAAGCAATATAAATATAATAATATATATAAAAGGAATGTGAGTGAGTATTTATAAAAAAATACATAAGGGTTTATTATTCTTTACAAACAGGAATAAGTTTTTTAAAAAACAATTGAATTATATTGAATATACTCTCTATATAAATATATATATATTGTAAAATATATTAAAATAAACCGAATGCGATGGGCAGCGGTCAGAGCGAGGATAGATGAAAGTGAGATCACTCAATGTGAGACCAAGATTCATAAATACCATCCTCATAGTGTACACAAGACTGTAAGATCCAAGAGAAGTTGGAGGAATCAAGTCGAAAGGGTGTTACTAAATGGAAGGAAAGATCACGAGAGAGAGAATTGTCGAAGAATTACTTAGAGGAGAACTAGGCCATAGACATGTTGTTCCACTGTACCGAGGAAAGAAGAAGAAGTCTTATATTCTTGGCAACAAAACATCATACAAGTAGGGACAAACTTAATTTAAAATGCCGGTATGTTTAATAAAGTTTTTTATTTTTATTTTGCACAACTCAAGGGACCACCAAATTGAGTTGGATGATGGAAAAGCTGTATGCAGATTGAGTTAGTCTTAGGAAAAAGGGCAAGTGTCAGCTTTCACTTCTCATCTCTTGCGGTTTTTCAAGCTTTATAAATATTCAGGCACCTATACAATCTCTTGGAATTGAGAGTTTATTGGATGTTTTATTTGTTTGTGCATTCATGCAACGTCACTCTATGGTGCTATGGCTAAGAGAACGATGCTTCAGTGGTATCTTAAATTTTGGCTATCCAGATATACTGAGAATAACTCAGGACCTCCATTTTATGCCCCTTTTGAAGGACGTCATAATCAAGGAGTTTTTACTACCTTTGCAATATCCTAACGCCACCTTCCTGGCTGGGAACCTGTGATGTTGGGCCCAGTTTAATTTGAATTGCAGATAAAACAAAAGTAGATCCACTTTAATCGGATCTGTATTAACGAACTTTCACCAAGCTATTAGTCTTATATTCCTTTTAAAAAATAGGCTTTGCTAGTTTGAAGTTACATTTTGTATCCGCATCACAATAACAGAATCCTCGACACATCGGTGAACCACTCAGGCGTTCACTATTATTATAAACTCATTTGGAATTCGATCGTTACACAGCCCAACTAGTTAATGTGTCTATCTTTATCTTTGCGACGTTATCACTTCTATGCGGTCACTTGCTCCGCTATTCCGCGTTGTGTAATCTCCTAAATTCTCCAGAAGTCTCATCCGTTTTCGGAACGAGCATACTACGAAACACCTTATTTTCGAAGATTTTCATACTTCAGAGTTATCTCCAAACTGTTTAATGAACAACTTATTTATACATATTATTATAGATACATATATATTATTATATGATATACAAATGAGTAATCCGTCTTCCACTCCACATCAGTATTCACGCCCATGGTCGTTCCATACGTTATTTAACGCAGAACGTTTGGAATAGTAAACTAAAGGGTTCATAAGTATAATAGCACTTTTATGGAACTTCCGGAATTCTTTTCACCATAACTTTTCTAAATAAGCCTTGAATCCTCGAAAAAAAAAATCTTTCGCTGCCAGAGCGTAAATACTATTCATGACTCTGTACAGTTCTTGGCGGAGGAGGGGGAGTTTGGCCGACGTTGGGGAAGTTTGAATAAAAAATCCCGACCTCCTCCGCCGTTCTAATCTGTTCCTCTTATTTATGTATAGAGCTTTAAGGGTCTATCTTCACTGGCCTCTGTTTCCCGTCTCTAGTTTTTTGAAGTAGCGGGCTTCCTCCTACACGTCTTTAAAAATATTATATATGAATATAAATGAGAAGTGGTATTTTTAAAACCTCTCGCAAATACCTCCTTCTTTAGTTAAATAATAAAAATACTCATACTCAGGTAAAGGTTGTTAAAACTATGTGTTGGACATTTTTCATGAAGGCTCTATGCAGTATTTTTTTTATCAAGTATTAATTTTTGGTATGTTTAGAACATCGCAGATCAGTTGTAAGGCAAATTTCCTCTAGCACGTGGTTTGAGAACAGATTTTTGTTCATTTGTTAGATATGGAACCACAGTTTCTCCTGGGGCTCACCCATTCTCTAAACGGTGGGGGGTAACTCTTGTACAGCCGTTGTCTACATATATACATATATAATATACTCTAGACTCTCGGTACCATTTCATTCTTTATAGTGGCATACATTATTTTATTTGTTTTATTTTATAAAGAAATGCATATAAAAAAAAAACCTCTACCACTGCAGCCCATGAAGAATGTTCAGCTCGGCAATGCTGGTGTTAGTACGGTTTCCAAGTCAACGGTTGTGAAGGGAAGGGATTTAGCTTTTTACCACTTTATTGACGTTGAGTGAGCGCCAGGAGGGTCTGAAGATTCCACAAGGTCGACTCAAAACCGTTAACAGATCAAATCATGTATCTTTTAAAATCCAAATCTCTTAGGAATAGATTTTTTTATTGCAGTTATTTAAACCTTCTTCCGATTATCAAAATTCGTGATCAGATAGCCCGATTTAACTAATATAAAACTGAAATAATCCATTCGTTAGCGTAACATTGTAACATGGTTGCTTGTTTTTTTGAATTATTACTGTAATTCTACCAATAAAAATTAGTTTATAAATTCCCAAAAATAATTATCATAAAAAGTTATAATATAATTTATTAAATCCCTTTTGAAGCGATAAAACACAATCTTGTTGAGAGACGAGTGAAATTAACAAGAGACCTGTTGACTGTCAACGAAATCTTAATTAATTTTCACGACAAAAAGAAAAGGTCATGCTTTTAGAAATTAGGGTTGTTCACGCAAGAATCTAAAATTAATTTTCAGCTGGAGACAGACAAATTTAAATAAAATGCCTGATGAGTCTGCCATATATTTGAATGATTGTTATCTCAGGATTTTTTTGTAGTATCTAATTTTAAAGTTATCTTGTACAAAATAATTTTATGCGAGATAAGATAAAAATGAAAGAGTTTTATAAAGCATAAAATAAATACACTAAGAAGACGAATCATTCCGTTTCGGACCACTTAGCCGTTCCGGGCTGCCTGGCATTTCCATCTGCGGCGTAATGGAGCGTTCCAAGGAAGGTCTGGAAAAGCCTGGCTGCTGGAAAGTGGGGGAAAAGGAAACCAAGAGGTTGCATGGAAAAGAAAGCCTCGCTGGAAAAAAAAAGCAAAAGGTTGCTGTAGGTAAAACCACTTGAGGTGCGGGCGGGCACCTGTTAGATTTAATGCTCCCTCAGACCTCCATCGATCTGCCCCCGGTCTTACTCCCTCTCGAGCTACAATGATAGCTCTCTCTCTCTCTCTCTCTCTCTCTCTCTCTGTCTCTCTCTCTCTCTCTTTCCTCCTCCCTTTCTCTCTCTCTCTCTCCCTTTCTCATTACTATAGAGCTCGATAATTAATTTATTTCGACTACAATGACTGATTGATCAATTGATTAGCTTCGGTCGGAAAGCCTTCATTTTTCTTATTCCTTTCTGAAGAGTTAAAGTTGTCTCTTTCGAGTCATTCCCGCACATCTACAAAAGAAATAATCTCATTTTTTAGGGTTTTCAAGTCCTGAAATAATAGTAATTCCTGTTCAGCTGCAATTTCTTAGACATACCCCATTATCTATCAATGAAGACAAATTTATACTAAATTTCTGTGGCTTAAGTAGCAGGTAGCAGTGTTAAGCTAAATGAAATTTCAAATTATACTAATGTAATTTTTTTAATATTAAGTTTAAGTAGGAGTGAGCGGAATGTCTGGTTGGAATGACTCTACTCCCTGCTTGGCCTTAATATCGGCTCTTTCATTGCCAGTAATTCCTAGGTGGCTGGGCACCCAATCTAGGGTTACTGTCCATCCAGATAAGATGAGTTCCGCCAGTCTGGCGCGACATTGAATGGTTCTAGAGGCATTGCTAGCAAGTGCACTTATTGCTGCTTGGGAGTCGATGAGGAAGACCACCCTTCCTGGTTCTAGGTTGTTGGCTATTAGTTCTCCAGAAGCTTCGTGAATTGCGCACACCTCACCATCATAATTACTGGCATTCTTTCCCACTGCTAACGAGTCTTCGAAGAGGACAATACCATCCCGCCCATGCTCCTCTTGTTTCAGGCAGGTATGAGCCCTCTGTATAAATGTGGAGGCATTTATTCGGCGGGTATCCGGTGTTAATGGTTTCCATAGCGTAAACTTTAAGCGCTGTGAAGTTGGCTCCAGCTTTGTTAGCTCCTAGGCCAATGAAGTCAAGCCGTTTGGAAGGAGGAGCTGATACGACTGTGGTTTAGCTTTGAATAGGCGCTGGGTGATCCAACGATAGTTGGTACCTGTTTATGAGAAGGTCAGCATTAGTTAATGGTGAAACATGAATTTTCAGCCCTCCCGTTGGATTGCATTTTTATATTCGTTCCAGTAATTCATGTCGGCTCTTTTAGCCCTTTCCCAGAAGTTGAGTGTATACGAATTCTCTGCGACTATCTAGGGTTTCGATACCAGTTTGCAGCATGATGGCATGAGGGAAGATATTGGTGTGGATTTTGCACCACCTGTGATCAGCCGGAGAGCGTTGTTTTGAACGACATCGTACTTAGAAAGGTTAGTCATGCTTGCTAGTGAAACTAATTCACTGCCGTATTCGAGTACCGGATGGATATATGTCTTGGAGGCCGTGGAGAGTACGTCCTGGGTAGCTCCCCATTTTGTAGCAGTATACCCAGATACTTTGATAGTGATACTTGCTGAAGGGGTAGTCCTTGGTAGTTTAGGCGGATTCGTGGATCTTTAGTTGACATTGTGAAAAGCTGGGTGACCGTCTTGTCGGCACTTACTTTCATTCTATTCAACTTTTCCCATGCTTCGAGGCTTAAGAGCACTTTAATTTTTCAACAAGCGCGTTAGTGTCTTTTCCTGTTTAGGCATGAAATTCCAGGGATTTCTTCGATGGCCATCCTTAGATCATCGATTATGATATTGAAAAGTAGACAGCTTAGAACAGCCATTGCGGTCCTTGACGTAATTGCTTGTATGGAGAAGTGGCATTAAAGAGCTTGCACCGGATAGTGCGTTGCGAGAGGAAGCTTTGAATCCATTTCAGAATGTTCCCATTCACGCCCAATATCTTCAGTTTGTGGATGAGCATACCACGCCAAATTTTATCATACGCGGTCTTGGTGTCAACCAAGACCGCAACTGTCGACTGTTTTTAGTGAAAGCCAGATTTTACTCCTTGGGTGAACCTAACAGTTTGGTCCATTGTAGATCTATTCTTGCAGGATCTTGCTTGACAATCGCTTATGGCACCTTTCAGTTCCACAAAAACGCAGATTTTTTGTTTCAGTAAACTCATTGCAAGTGTGAGCTCATCCAGAAAGAAATCTATTGTGAAGTTGGAGTACTCATTTTTAGTTTGACAAGACATCGTTCAGTTATCTGAAATTAGTTTCGTTCCGCTGCGCCAACACAGATTCTGCTATAAGTTTTACTCAAAGCTATGGCAACCTCTTTTGGTCTGTAAACAATTTGCCATTTATTTCGGTGAACCTATTCCAACGAGCTTTTTTGAAATTCCAGCGAGTGAGTTTTTTGTCCGCTTCAGATGATCTGCTTTTCATATGGATCCGTAGGTGCACGGGGCGGTGTCCGCAACCATCTATGGGGTCACCCAGGGTTAATGACGGTCTAGAGAAGAGGCTTGCATGGGCCAAAGCGAGGTCGGGGGTAATTGTATGTCCAACGTAAGATAAAAATGTTGTTTTTGAGGGAATTCTGATAAGAGCGGAGTGGTCCAGGAGATCCTCGATCGCTCTGCCAGCTGCTTTTATAGATGTATATTCCCATCGAGGTGAGTGGGCGTACAATTTTATACATATATATGAAATTATTATTTTTTAAATATAAATAACCAGCACAAAACAAAATAGAAGGCCCTAAAATGCCAGTATTGTGAAAGCACCATTACCATAACCAATATTTTTCAAAAACGTCCAAATTATTAATCACCCCTTAATTATTTTAATATTAATCTCTGATTCATCAACCGCTCTTAGACATGATAATAGAACAATAGAATCAGTCTACATTTTAAAAAAATCAAACAACCTTATGTTCTGTAAATAACTTTGAAATATTCAGTATTCGCTTCAACATTGTAAAATATTTATTAAAAGTGTGTGGAAACAAATATATATAATTGGTGATACGATTATTAATTAAATAATTGGCGTTAAAGATGAGTGCATTTTTCAGGTTTTATAGAGCTTATTAAACAAACTAGCACAAAATAATGAACTAATCACTCAACCGTCTAAAATTAAATATGTAGTAATTATATGAGCTCATACTTTTACATTAGCTCAAAATGGGAGGACACCAAGTAAGGGTCATCTTAGTTACCCTACATAAAAATAATACACAATAAAGATAATAGTAAATAAATGTGTGTTATATTCTATCAATTCATTGTTCCGAAAATCTTTCGTGGCTCCTAGGAATTTCAAAGGCCTGACTTCAAAATTTATTGCACCAAAATAACGTAAAAAAATTGCCAATGATATTATTGGGAGAGAACACTACATTTTTTTTACTAATAGCTTATAGAATCAGTCATTATCCTTAAAAAAATTCTTTAAACTTGTTCAAATTTTTCTTCAGTTTCTTGAAAAGTTGCATAGTATCCTTTTCACCATTTTCAAAATTCACAATTCAATTAGTGCTGTATTTTATTTAGGTTTCATGGCACACAAATCTAGAAAAATGCTCTCATTTAGTCCAGAATCTTTTTTTTTCTAAAAAAGGCTGAATGAAGTATCTATTCATTGACATAAATTAAGTGACATACAGAATTCTTTTTGTTAATTTTTTTTTTATCCCGTATTTTCGGACATATCTTTTCAATATTTGTAAATTTTAGTAATCATTGTTATATTTTAAATATACTTCTTAGCATAGAAAGTATTTTTTTGTAATAGTAAAAGGCTAAAATATGGTATCTATCTAAAGAATTAAATTAAGTGAAAACCAGAAACTCTTTTTTTTTATTTCCTCTCATCGTTCACACGGTTTTCATGCTGCGCAAAGGGAAGCAATTATTTTTATACTTTAAATAGACTTCTTAAAACAGAAGGTATTTTTTTTTTTTTTTAGATAAAGGGATAAATTGAAGTGGCTATCTATAGAGGTAAATTAAGTGACATTCAGAATTCTTTTTGTTAATCTTTTTTTTTTGCTTCGTCTCATTGGTCACAGGGTTTTCACGCTCAGCAAAGGGCAGTAATTGCTTGCCCTAAATTATCTGGAACACTACAGGCACCGTGGCTTCCCTCCTCTGGCATGCTAATACTTGCCCCAGTCTAATACGAGTATACCTCGTTAATTGTTGTCCACTCGGTCCAGTGGATTTTAGGATACGAAGAGGATCTCAAATACCAAAACTTTTAATTATGAAGGTTAATAGGTACCTGAGAAAAAAAATAATTTGTGTATTTGGCTTAGTTTGTATGAGGTGTTGCATTTTTTTATTGTTGAAAAAAATGTTTATGTTTATTTGTGAGAGGCTAAAAATATTGCATTTCAAGAATAATATTCCCTTTCCTTTTATTGTCAATATGACTATAATTTTTTATTATTATTATTACATTCACTTATCTGTGTTTATGTGAGGTATGTCGTGTTCAATGAAAAATATTTTAACATATCTTAAGAAAGTATGAACATGCCTTAAAATATGTTACAATTGTATCTCAAAAATCGACTTATTCGTAACGCCAATTTATATATTATAAATTATATTTTGATATCACGCATAATTTTTGTTTAAACAATTTCATTGGAAAAGGGTGTGGTAATCTTAAATCAAATTCGTTTTATTTATTTATAATGAAATAGATGTTTTTTTTTATTAAATATAATACATTCTCTCACATTATTTCTAATATGCGCTGTTATTTTGAAGTCCATTATTTCATATTCGCGATATCTAAAGGCTCCAAGATTCCAATTTAATCACTTTGAAATTATGGGCAAATGGCAAATGTTTTATCACTTAGCACTTTGCAAAGAGTGTTGTTTCAAACCCTGTATAACGTTTAAATTTTGCTATGAAATAATAATCATTTAAAAGAAGAAACATTTTTTTTTCAAACATAACAATAAAAATAACAGTCCAAAGGGGTATATATATAAACTGTAAAAATAATGATAATGAAATCCTCAAAACAGAGAAAAAATGTTTCCACAATTATAAAACAGAACAACAAAAAAGGGAAATAGGAGTAGTAACATATCGTTGGAAACTAAATACGTAATTTTAAGAAAAAAAAAATACCTAACAAAGTCGTAGGAGATTCATGGTTACAGATTTATTCTGTTTTCTATTATTACGGTTTCCGTGGGCACTTATTTGAATTTTCATGGAAGTTAAATGGACGGCAGTCTGTATTTTTAATTACCTAATTCCAGAAAGGCTTGAACTGGATAGGCTCTGTCTTCAATCCATTTAAAGGCTCTGAGTTTTATTGATTTCGAGCTACTTCACAGCTTATTCGTTTTATGATAGCCGGAGTACATTTTAGGGAATAGGGAGCAGGAATGGTTAAATAATGAATTAAGGTGAATTTAAGTTTTTATCTAAAAATTGAATTGTTTATATGGGTATAAGGTAAACATTTATTATTTAGATATTCATTACTTCAAATTTAAGTGTTTTACAAGAACATTATGGGAACAATAACTCAAAAGAGTAACTGCCGGGAACTTTCAGGAGTATTTAGAACAACGGAAAAGTATGGGGAGGCAAGCGACGAAAGGAAAGTATTTTGTTGGATAATAAATTAATGTAGATGCAATTTTGTAAAATAAAGTGTTTATGACCCTAGTTGGCGTATTTATTGGACGTCTCTCGTCTATGATTCTGACCTATTACGGCACCTCTTTTTAAATAAAAAACATAAGCAATTTTGTTTTCTTAAAGTATTTTAACAGTAATAATTTATATTTTTGAGAAATGCTATTTGGGATATATTGTAACTATGCTCTTCTTTTGAAAACCTACCCTTAGGAATTCACGTGGAAGCATGGATGGAGAAACCTCCTATTGAAGTGCTTGATCTCTCTGTAGTAGATCCCTGCTCAAGAGGCGTTTCAGTTTCCTTGTTGGGTTCTGTGGTAACGTGCCAGTCAGTAATGTCAGTCATCGTGGGGATCCAGTAAATCATAAAGTGGTTTGTAGCGTTACTAAATTGGGTCAGTCACGAGTGGATTTTCTAGATAAATGTAATTTAACTGATTAATGATAATTTAACTTATAAAAATAAATATTAGTTTCAACTTTTATTGCTCATTTTCACGCATAAGGCAGCAATCTGCGAAGTGCGGACTTCCTAAGGAGTTAAATTTAGGGGCATATTCTGTAAGAGAACATTGTGAACTACTTTTTTTCCTCTAGTATTTATCTTTCAGATCTATTATCTTATACGTATAATATATATGCTTAATAGGATTCGTATGACATATCAACTCCCATGGTTCACCATTAATAATCTTTTAGATCAATTTAGCTACTATCCTCGTTTTCATTCGATACCATATGTATTTCTCTAATAGATATATTTAGTAATTATTTTCTGACTGGGTAGTTTTTTAGTAATTGCCAAATAGTTTTGAAGAACCTGTTCTTTTTTTAGTTTATGAAAAATTGTCATTACATATTTTGTTGACAGATATGCTAAGAAATTTCGTTGTTCAGTTACTAACCTGATTCAGAATCTCCTAGGATTTTAACTTCTTTTTGATGGTATTCTGTGACCATTGATTGCATTATTTAATTATCTAGTTAGTTTTTTAGGACTGGAATAGTTCAGTGATAGATTGATGAATTGTCGTGTTGAAGACTCAGATTCAATATATTATTCATACTGTCAACAGTTGTTCCATCCCTGGGATCCTGTAGAATCTGGAGACCATTCCTCAGTTAAGTGGGCTCAACCAGGCTGTATATAATGGCTACCCTTAATAGAAGAAAAACCTAGCGACTGAGCGAGGTTCTGGACTAATCAGTTCCCTGCACAACCGTTGTCCTAGAAACGGTACAGTCACTACCACATATACACTACCACCCTTTATCGTATACTGGAAGCCAGTAACAGATTGGGTTGTATTGGTATAGCTGTTTTATTTTTAAAATAATAAACCTTTTATCCTATCAGATAGTTACACCATAATATATAGTCTCCTTCAAATTAATGTGACCCATATTGTAAATATTTTTTAAAGAAAATTATCTGCAAAAATTAATCAAAATTACCTCTTCAGAATGAATATCGATCAATTGATTAAGGCTCGAAGACTGGAAGGAACTGGTGATTGTTTAGCTTTCGCTGCTCAAATTGGACTTGATGCTCTAATTAACTCAAGGCGATGAGGTCGCCTGAATCCTCGCGCCCCTGTGCGGCCTAGCAGTGGCGCCCCGACCCATAGCGCCTCGAGATGGCTCTGCAGTGCCTTGCGTTTTGACCGCGAGTGGCGCTTGTTTGAGTTCGATTCCGCCACATAAATTAACTCTGACAATTGAATCATATTAATTAATCCTTAGTGAAGAGCTTGATTAGGATACACGTTCTCAGATTGAAATACATGCGTACCAAACTTGATAATTATTAGAAGGACTTAATAATTATTATGAAGTAGAGAAATTTAAAAGAAATGAAAGAGAAGGTTCAGTGTTACCTCAGATTCAGGACTTGATCATTTCTACCGAAGATGGAAAAACATGTTAAGAATAATTTTATTCTTTCGTTTATCGCTTGATAAATAATTCTTAAAAATAGATTATCATAATAATTATTGAATATTTATTATCAAATCCATGTTTATTTTAACGCCTATATACACAAAAACATATTACTGGCTTGTTGAGTGATTATTATTATTATTATAGCTCTACGGTCCTGCAAGAACCCTTAGCCTCCACCACCACAGCCAACCAATCTCTTCGATCTTGTGCTATTCTTCTCCAATCTTGTTCACCCAGCAGCTTTAAGTCCTCCTCGGCTTCGTCAAGTCCTCTGATTCAAGGGCGTCTTTTGCTTCGTTTGTCGTCTGATTTCTCGTAGAGCATTCTCTACAGTCTACTGTGTTCAGGCATACTTTCTACACGTCCCACCCATCTAATCCTACCTCTCTTTATCAATGCCACCATTATGACTTTGACTCTGAGCCACCGTAAATATAATAAGGGTATTATTGTCTCATTTCATTTTCGAAGCTGAAAATGCCTTTTCTTCGATTGTTAACTATAATACTTACTGCAGAAAAGCAAATGAGACTTTACAGATATGTACAAATTGAACACAAAACAATCCGAGGTAGAAATAATTCTAGGAATAAGAATTATTCCAAAAAACGCTTATATACGCCTAAAAGTATTTGATTTCATATTAGGCGTCGGCACGCCCTGATACGATACATTATTTATAAGGCACTGTAAATAATATTTTTTGTATATTGTGCTGACACCATAATAATGGAATCCGGATGTACATAATAAGTAAGTGGCTATTTAAACTCTGAAAACGTCTTCTCATTAATATTTATAACATATATTTAGCATAATTATGTTTGGTTTGCTTGGCATAAAAGCACTCACTGATTTTTTTTACTGCATATGGGACCTTTTATCGTTTCTATCAATCTTAGAGGTTTACTAGTAAACTCAGCTGAAGCCAATTTATTTATGTTCCAAATTACTTTTGTTTGCTTTTCACATACTCACTATTCTAGATAGAGAGTGTCATCAAATCAAATGTAATAAAAAGGTAAAACATATATTTAAAAAAGCTGTATACATATATAACAAATATAATTTTTATTTAAAGTTGATAAATTTTTTTGTTTAATGTAAATGCATTTCCCTGAACGAGGAAGTGTAACACGTGGAGCAGAAATAACTGACATATTTCGAATGGTTGTAAAATACGAACCAATGTCTCTGAAAGAAAGAAATTATTTTATTTCAAAATTTGCATCGAAAATATTTGTATCTCTGAGTTTTTTTTTAATATAACATTTTACAATTGGTTGAAATGATTATTTCAACTTCGTTTTTCTCATTGCAAGGATTGCGAATGTAATGATATAGACATTACTTAAAATTGTTTTTAAGCTTCTCAATTATTTTTAAAATCATAAACCGTTCTAGTGACTGTTTTACTTTTTAATAATTTTTATTACTTTAATAGATTATTATCTTATTATTTGTAAAGATGCTATTTTCATATGGCATTTCCTGTAACAAGCTTTTTGAGTTAAGCTTATACCAGTGGTTTTTAAGCTTATGCCTTTTGCATAGCAACTTTTTCTTATAAAGTATATTTTTTTCTCTATAGCAAACCTAAAACAAAAAAATCATTTATTAACTTTTAAAAAACATTCATAATTGATTAAAAAAATGCTATGTTGCCTCTTTTTCTTTCGGTTACTAGTCGGATGTCTTTGGGTAAGGGAGTAGGGCACCGTCTTCAGTCGGTGTGACATTATAGATTGTGGACGTGAGATGTACTCAATTTTGCCTACACATATTTGCTCTTATTTTTCTGTTCAGACGTTACCTATTTCAATTTATATACTCAAGGCTTCCAGTATAGTGTCTTCAATTTAAATCCTATAATTTGTGTACTGAGTTCAGAGAAGGGGGTTCAATTGCAAGAAGAAATCAATTGTACCTAAAGCATTTAGCATTCCATTTTGCTGGTGTAACTAACAATCGTTAAAATTAATTATAATATCAAATGAGGATTTATTTTAACTCGTTTTCAGTACATATCGAACTCAGCAGTTTAATTCGAATATGTTTTTGCCAAATTTTATTTGTTTATAAACTCCTTCAAACAAATATATTTTTTTTTATTCAGGAAATGGCAACTATTCATCAACTTTTTTTTAAAGTCGATTACTCTTGATTTTTATGGTACATTGTGTTTGTAACTTGTTTACTCATAATATTATTTTATTTTGAATTACAATTATTTCAATTTTAAATATTCGTATAGCGTGTCTGTCCAGTTTTTTCCCGAACCATTTTCTTCCCCATATTTATACGGTGTGCTAATAATTATTCAACTCATATGTGTTAACATTTTAAAATAAAAAATCCATTGAAGAGTTAAAAAGGCGAAACTAACACTTTTTTATGGGTCTACAAATCTTGCTATTTTTACGAAATGAGATATTTTCTATCTGAAATGTCTGAGGGATAAATAAGGTTTAATATAAAATAAAAATCATGTGACAACTTATGAATAATGTAAAAACTTTTCAAAAACATGTCGTTGAAGAAGTAAAAAAACTATCATCAAAGGTTAAAAAAAATGCATTAATGGTGTAGCCATTAGTCAATATAAAGACCCACTAAAGCAAGCCTCTTTCAAATAGAAAATAGGCTGGCAAACATTTACAAATGGGCCCTAAAGAAATATTTTAAAACAAAAACAGGTACCTAGTGAATACCTCTTTTTAAGTCCCTGGATGTAATGTTTTCTGCCTATTACATTCAAGGGATTGTTTCTTTCTTACTTAATGTATTTTTAAAAAAATCAAGAAAATAACTTTAAAAAGTCAGCAATCGTCGTTGGTTAATTTGATATTATTTTTTAATGTTTATTAATAATTAATAAATGATTTTTTTGTTTTAGGTTTGCTATAAAGATAAAAAATATAGTTTATAAGAAAAAGTTGCTATGCAAAAAGTCCCTAGTTCCAATCCGACAGTGGCAGATTTTATTTAATCTGTTAACAGCCGGGAATAGACCCTTAGAGATCTGGGACCCACCTGGGGTCACCCATCCTCTAGGGGGAAATCCTGGTGGTTGATCAAGGGACAATAGTTGTCCAAGAAACTGTAATATTTATTACAAACTGTGAAGTTTTTACGATCACAACCACAATACCCTTCGTAGCTTGTTGTGATACAGACGCTTATTGATCTGCATGCCGTTTTATCCTACCAGATAGTTTCACCATAAGTCATAATTTCCGTCAAATATTTTTTTCTTGTTTTTTCGACTTCTCTATATAGTAGGTAATATTAGAATAAGGCGTCGATTATTTTATTTTTTAAATCGATACATTTTTTTTAAAGAAAAATATCTTAAACTCATTTCTCTATAGATAAGTAACAGTCCTGAAATCAGCAGTTAGTATATCAGAATATTAGGATAGGATGTGCAGTTTTTCTTTTAAGTTGAAAAATATTGCTGTACAATGTGTAACAGTTTTAATAAGTCAGGGACAGTGGCTTTGTGATTTGTTAATTTTTAAAAATATTTATAATTTAACAGATTTAGCAAGACAAAAGACTAAAGAAAAATTAATTCCTCCATCCTTTGCTAGGGAACTTATAGTACCCTGTACAACATAGGTTCATGGGCGCAATACATGATATGAGACTGTATTGTTATATTAACTGGACAATGATTGTGCAGGGAGGTGATTTGCCCTAGATCACGCTCAACTCTCAGATTTCCCTCCCTTATTTTGGGTACCATATCCCTTAGAATCTCCTGCAGCTAACAGATTAAATAAAAGTCTTCTGTAGCAGCAGGACTTGAATCCAGGACTTTCAACATGGCAATTCTACCACAGAGCCACTATGCTCTGATTGATAAAATATTAATTTACTAAAACCTTTTTAAATAATGTAATAAAGTGAAGGTTAAATTCATCCTCTTTTACTTAAAATATTTTTAAGAAAAATATAATAAAAAATAAAAAAGGAGATACAATAAGGCCTGAAGACGGATAGAGAATAATAAGGTGAGGGTGGATTCATAGCCTCGCGGGTGACGCGGCAATAAAAGTGACACCTCAATAATTGAGAGTCCTTAGCCTCGTCCACCGCAGGTGCTTTAGTCCTTGAGTAATTGGTCGCAATTGTTTCCTCTAAATAAATAAATGAGAGTGCTACATTGCTCTCTAGGCTCAGACGTTTCCTGTCCTTTAAGGGTGGTCTTTTTGCTTTAATCTTGAAATATGACCAATGGTGCAAAGAATGGAAGGCACTTTTGTCTTAGGTATGCTATACAATTTATTAACATAAAACTGACGTCGGCTTACATACACAACGTACATAATAAATTAGCCGTTTTCTTATTCTGGATATTTCAATTTTCTTTGACCAATATGTCTGCCATACTTGATCTGCTCTTTATGCATGTAAACGTAGTCATTACAGGGTGAAGATAACAACGTCTTGAGGTTTTCGAAAATAAGGAATTGCGTAGAATAATCGGTCTGAAATAGGATGAGACTTCTCGAGAGTTTAGGAGATTACACAATGCGTTGTTGTAGAGCATGCAACCGGGATTTTGACGGGATTGCGTCGCGAAGTTTGAGGCGGGCTTATAAAGTCGTTGTGAATAGTAACAAACGAATTGTAGACAGTTAATAAGAGCTGTGCCAAACGATAAATTTCCAAGGGGTAGACCTAGGCGTAGGTGGGAGGATTGCGTTAAAATTGACCAACCTGATTTCGGTTGTCGGAATCGAGCCTTCGGGTCCCCTATGCCTTATTCCTATCTAACCTTATTTATCTATTCGTACCACTCAACACGTTTCCGACTACTGGGTGTTTCGTACAGAAGTGGCTTGTCTGCACTTATAATATTTAACCCTAAAATTCTTCTTTTGCTATCCTTCTTTCTTCTTATCCTGTACAATTCTATCGATCTGATTTAAAACTCTTGGATGTCACGAGATCCAAAATTTTGCAGATTTGTGTGAAGGAATCAGATATAAGATATTACCATATTTTGTGATTCATTATTTCTGGAATTGTTTTTATATGTTTGTATATTCGCCTCCTTTTTTATTTATTTTAAGATTCGTGTTTACATAACACTATTTCCTAATATATAAGTATGTGAAGATCATAACGCATACATATTGTTGACTAGACATTTTCCGAAGGTTCACAATTATTATTGTTATAGTACCAAAAGTGGTAGATACATATTTATGTATTATATATAAAAATATTAACTTTCAACGTGACCCATCTTAATTAATTAGCTCTGATAATGTTTACTATGTATTCATTTTTCAATATGTCTATATCCTCGTTTGGTTGTATTTTCCATTTTGCACCTACTTGATTGGCGTCACACGTTCGTCTTATAACTTGGAGATCACACTCTCACAATTATTTATGTATAAAAATTTTCTAATATTTTTTCTAAGAATAATAGTTAATCTACGTTCAATTGTTCCATTGATAATACCATCTCTCAAATTGCCTTCTCTTCTTCTATCTCTTCGAGTGACTATGAATTACGCACAACGCTTAGGATACTTGATACTTGAATTATTACTTAATTTAGCTATAAATTATTAATGTTATATTTAATTTGATTATTTATATATTTAACTGTTTTACGTTCTAAGTAAGCTTGCTGCCGAATTCCCGAAGTATCCCAATCGTTCCGACGAAGTAGTAATTTTTTCATTGACGGGGATGAATTACTGATGCGACACCTCGTACCAGGCACGAACTCGTAAATACTAGCGGCTATTTTGGCCCGGTAGTGAAAAGCCTACTGAATTAGTTAGGTTATCGACGAGAACAGATCGAAGGCGGATCTAGTCAATGGTTCATTTACGAATTCATCGAGGTCACGAAAACTTACTCGAAACGGAGTTACTCAAGGACATTTGTTGGTACCTTGTAATTTGTAATAAAGAGGACGATGTGTGTCTATATGAACAAAAAAGATAACCTAAGAGCCTTTCTAATTTATTTTTATAAGTAAGTCAAGAATACTTATCATTAAATTGGTTACTTTACTATTCAATATTAATAAATATATCAACGTTTGGAATCATTGATCCACATCAGAACTAAAGTTAACGTACTTTTTATTGTTGTTTCGTTTTAAGAGGAAAACTTTTGGTGGCTATTATTACTCTCATAACTAAACAAAACACGGTTTATTTAAAAGATATGAACAACGAAACTGATACTTCTGTCAAAATCAAAATCAGCTTAAAAAACTTAATTATATGTGAGTAGTTATAGAATATTTAAATAAGTCTAAATATTTATTGTCTAAATGTAGTATAAATATGTAAACTCCATCCCATAATGGAATCAGCAGTGATTATTTTGTGAAGGCTTTTTGTATATTTTATATTTTAGTCGATATGTGGTGTGATAATTCACTCATTATAATTAATAACGTGTAATTTAATTAATCTTTTGAGATAAATAAAATCAGTTATAAAACCAACTTACAAATTAAATTATCATTTATTACTAATTTCGGTAAATTTATGTTCAAAGTTCTTCCTTTTGGACTTAAAAATGCCCTGGCAATATTTCAACAGATTTTAGCAAATATTATAAGGAGAAGGAATTCAGACGAAGTTTATATAAATTATATTGATGACATATTAGTATCTTCCAAGTCTTGGGAAGATTATACTAAACATATTGGGAGACTCTTGCAGATGATCAAAGGACAAGGTTTTATAACTAGAGGAATTTGGGGCAAACTCTGTGAAATATCTTAGTCATTCTCGGGCTATTAATATTGGGTTTAACACAGTTGTCGTAAAAAAAAAAACTGGAACCTGGATTTTTCAGTTTTTCTTATGTGGCCACCTTACTCCAGATCCTTACAAAATAGGCTGTTTTAATATGTTCTTGTATAGGTTGTGAATCCAGTCCAAAACGAAAACGTCCGAAATAATATACCGTTTTCACGAAAGACAAACCATTGTAATTTTCAAATTTACTTAATTTTTAATTTGTTACATGTTAAAAAAATCGTATAATTAGTCTGTATATGAAAAAGATGCTAACATATTTAAATAAACATCCCTCGGACTAGTTTATATTTTTAAACATTAATTCCACCTGGAGTTCTGATTTTCACCGGTATACATCGACAAAGACTTCCTTTACCTCTGAGCGATTCTAAACAAAATAAATCAGGTTTGCCCTCAGGTGCCTATCCTCCTATAGGTCCAAATACTTGATCTTATTTCTAAGCCTTTCCTCGGATTCTTTTCCCCTCCGATTCACAGCCAGAACCCTTTCTCTTTAGCTACGTGCAATTCTCGCTTCAGTGGATCTTCTGAAATGGAAATTCTCAGGAAGGGATTTTACAAATAAATTTTGATTGAATATAAATAGGATACAGTGGTTCTAAGGAATTAGTATTTTTTTTTATTTTGTCCTGAATTAAAACTATACCTTCAATAAAGGGATATAGATGTGACCATCTTTGCGGAGAACTCCAATGAACCACAAATGACCAACAAGCTGAGGGCATTTGCCTTTGACCCAGGGTATAAGAGTATAGGAGTAGAATAAGAAAAAACTTGAGCTGGTCAATTGGGCAGATTATTTGTTCTAATGTATTTATAAAGTTTTAACATTTTTTAATAACTATATTGTTAATATTTTACGAAATAATTACGGGCACCTTTTATACTAAATTTCCAAAGCTATTTTTTAATTATTTAATAAAATCATTATTTATTTAACATCAAGACTTTTTTGTGGTGAATCAAAATTATCCATAATATTTTATATGAAAAACTCTATATGCTTATTTAACCCAATAATTTAATAACATTTTAGAAGCAGACACTGTTTTATTTTTCGTTGTTCCACTTTAAAAATCATATTGATGTCATTTTTCAATCTCTAGATATTAAGGGGAGTGGTGTAGCTGCTCTGTGTGTTGAGTGCTAAGTTACTGTAGGATCAAATCCGACAGTGACAGATAAATTTTTTATTCTATTAACAGCCAGGAACAGAAACCATGTGAATGTGCTCTGCCATGAAGTTAAGTGCTGTCTAGATATTTCTGAGCTGGTTATTGAAAATTTGTTCAATTTTATAGTACTAAAAAGTTATATTATCTATTAATACAGTCAATAAACCTTCATTATCAAGAAAAGAAAATCGGTAAAGTATTCAGTCAAGTAACCTAATAAAGATTTCTGTCTAAATCATTGAAGTCACTTGAATTCGATTCGTGGAGACTATAATGAGAATTAGCTTAATTTGATTAGCAATTATTTCCATTTTATTCAACCTTTCCTACCAAATTAGGTTTCCGGATTAAATAGAATTTGAGTTGAATAGAATCCATTACAACATCTAATCTGGGGATTTTGAAGCTTTTTTATTCAATAAATAAGCATTCTAATAGCTATATATAATAAATTTGTTCACATTTTTTTGTTACACCCCGATAGAGCTACACGGCGTTAGGGCTTTCGTTTCTACGCCCGGTTGTTGTAAGTTGTTCCGGTAGGCGAACGGGTCTATACATCTTTTATCCATTTATACAATTCTTGGATTTTAATTAGACTTAGCAAATTTATTTCTGTATGTTTATGTGCATTTATTGTTATAAGGGTAGCTCTATCTCATCGTTTAGAACTCCTATTTGTTGATAATTTTCTTACATTCCAAAAGTTGTGTAGATTAAGATCTTTTTGGACTATATTAATAAGGAAAATATTTAGTAGATGCAAAATAAGTTAACTGTTCTCACTACTTTCAACAGAAAGGTTTATAACATCATTAATGTGGTAATATAATATACCAAGATTATTTGACCAAATGAAACACAATTTTCATGAAAAATCATAATAGTTTTATAACCAGAATAGTATTTTCAACCAACCGCGCTCATCTTTGTCAAATGATTATTTGACAAAGATGAGCGCGAAGATAAATCATGATTTATCTTCAAAATTTAAATTTCATGTTTAAATACTATTATAAACTGATGATTATTTTTTTTAATTTATTATTATTGTAGTTTCAGGGTACTTCAACACTTACTAGACAAACGCTCTGAGCTCCCAATTAACTACAAAACATGAGTATTGTTTTGTATTATATCATATATTTATTTATGATTTATATCTATTTCAAGACTGATTTGGACTTATGAAGTCGACTTTGGGGCTCCACTAGGCCATGGAATTCCTCTCGTATTCGATCCTTACATCCAAACCCCTTCGTAAAATCAATGTCCCTCACTAACTAATAAAAGTCATACATAATAATCTTGACGTCTCATTTGTTTCTAATTTGGCCCAAATCCGATATGAATAATTGTATGAAAAACTGTATTCCCACTTAAAGTCACTAGTTTAAAACCTAGCATAATCTTCCCCAGGCATATGAAAAGAAGATGGCCTCGAGACCTATTCATTATACATCATTGATAAGATTTACTTGTTGTTTAGTTACAATACAGTTATAATATACTGTAAAAAAACTAATAATATTTATGATTGGAGAATTTCCTTTAATATATGAGACTCTTCTAGCAACGGTTGTGCAATATTGCTTTATAAACAGTCCCTTTTGATATAATTTCCATCAGATGTTGGCTTCCTTTATACCCTCACTGGAGCAATTTGCCTAATGCTTCTGCTCATCGTTCTCAGTTTATAAATCTGTGGATGGGCGCTATGGAGTATTTTAAATTAGCTTCGCCCCATCTTCTATTGCTTTATTATTCAGTTAGCGAGTGCCGTCTAAGCAAATTGGCATATTTATCATAATTCAAAATATCTAAAGATACTGACTAGAACAGCGACTGTATTAAATTGATTTATTAAGTATTTTTCAATATATCTTAACTGAATATCTATACAAATTACAAAACAAAGTCCTCGGCCGCGTTTGTTCACGAAAAACTTAATAACTACTCCACGGATTTTCATGCGGTTTTCACCAATAGATAGAGTGATTCACCAGGAAAGTTTAGGTATATAATTAGTCGTGGTTTTGTGTAATTGGGTTGGAATATCGATGGGTTTCACCGAAGACGCTGCCTATTCCCGTGCAATTATCTAACGTGCAAGATAATAAATTCGTATATAAAGAAATATTTGGTTTTGTTTTTATTTTTATAATTTATGTATAATAAAGTACATTAGCTAAGATAGGATGAAAGAAAATCAAGACTCCCAAAGAAGGCAAACCAATGATATTCGCGTGGTCCTTAGTGGCTGGTACGTGATAAAAAAAATACATTACACAGACAAATTATGTAGGCACAATATGCCTTATTACCCGAGCAAAGCTGGGGTGGGTTGCTAGTATACTTTAAAATGACTACTTACAATAAATTTATTAATAAAGTTACGGCATTTTTAAAAAAGTAAAAGATAAACACATGTTCACGGATGAAGCTATCATTATGGTTTTGTATCTTAAAATACGACTTATTGTACAGAAGTTCTAAAAAAAAGGACTTCATTGACTGTTTTTTTTATATAATTGGTGGAAATTTTATTCATCTCTATATCTTAAATGAATATTTAACCTACAAAAATTTATTTTATCATTAATCCATTCATCACGCATTTCTACTTGTTCCGATCGTTATATTTCTTTGCCGACGTTTCGCTGGCCATACTGCAAGCTTCCTCAGGGCTTAATCTGAGACTAATAATGTTCTTCTACACTTCGGTATTTATAGCTTTCCGTGTCCGGGGGCGGAGCCTATTCATCCAGCGATCTGATTGGCTGGGTTCTGACCGGGTGATATCTGATTGAATCGGGCTCCACTGGCTGACTTCTGAGTGGTTTATCTTTTCTTTCAAGTTTTTTGGTTTCTCTTTGGCCACTGGTATGTTTGGGAGCCATAATTTTCTTAATTTATAACCATCTTCAGATTGATTGGGGTTAAAATTTTGCGGGGTGCTTAACTCTTTATTGCTTCTAATTTCTTTCTTTCTGTCGTGCTATTACACTTTTCAACCACTCTAATTTTGTTTAACTCAGTAGCATGGTTGGTATTTGCAAAGAACTTGACTACATGGTCGAAACTAGAAGAAATACGTGATGAATTGATTAAAAATATGGGCCGCGGCAATTTAAGAGAGTATTATATAATTATTAATAAAGTTGCAGCATTTTAGGAAAATACATAAGATAATTAGCTTTGTTGTATATGTATCATAAAATTATTTATCTGTTATTTAAATACCTATTATTCAACCGAAGTTCATATATCAGGCCTTATTTAAATGTGTTCTTGGAGAAAAAGAAAATTATACAAAATATTATATTTATCTTTTTCCTTTCTTTTTTAAACATTTCAATAAAAATAAAGTTACTTCTAAATCTAGGTAATATTTATTTATTTAAAAAATTATTCGAGTTATATTACGATCCTAGTGTCTATTGCTATGACCCTAAAAGGAATAGATGCCTCCGTCTCATTTCCCCTGATTTTCACATAAAATGTAAGAAATTCAAACTTCACTAAATTATATTATTTAATTGTTTATAAAACTTTTATTGTTATGATATTTCATAATTTTTTTAATTTAAATATCTGATCATCCAAACAGGATATGAGACTACTTGTTATCGTTTTTAATAATCTACCATCACTTCTGTTTTTTTATTAATTTAAAATATTTAATTTGTTTTAAATAAGCATTATAAACATTAATTCAAAATGATATATCACAATCAACAGTAGCAGCTAGCCAGTTTATCTTCTCCCCGCGTTTAATTAATGAACTAACTCTTCAGGAATTCATTGATTGATTGCCTCTGCGGCTCATTTATAATTCATTATATTGTTAATAATATATTTGCATGAATCTAAAGAAAGAAACTATTTTACTGTATAAAGCTAAATAAATTTACATTTATGAACCACGCTAAATACTCATCCTATTCGAAAAATTCATTGTATGTATTTATCGGAAGAATTGAGATGTACTGTTGTCCAGAAAAGAAGTAATGCTATTGAACTGGCCGAAGATTGATCCTTCTTCACTTAAACAAAAGTTCAAAAAATATCTCTGTCTTCTAAACCCATGCAGAACAAGGTTTAAAAACAGTTATAAAACATTACTTTAAAAAATAACAAAAAAAGATGTAAGCATAAACAACGTAATACTAATGAAAGGCATCCTATTATTTAAAAATTTATATTCATGAACTTAAAATAAAAAAAGTGTAACGTAGAACCAAAATAAAAAATCTTAAAATACAGTCATTACGTTGATTGGTATTAAAATTATATTTTTAAAAAGAGGGGAAATAACTATTTAAATTCCCCTCGGAAGATACAACTGACATAGTGTTTGGGCAAAAGCAACATTTTTATCGTATAATTCCAACGTATTTTTCATTATTTTATTTGAAGTCAATAGTAAATTTATATTGCAATATGTTCGTCACAGCTCTTAACAATAAAAATGAAATCACTATTTTTTTTAGATTAATTTATTGATATTCACAACTGTAATAATATTACAACAAGTAAATTTGCTAATATGTACAATATGACATGAAAAACACTTGTGGAGAAACTACCCATCGGTAGCACTCCAATAAAGTTCTATAGTAGAAGGTCTCGAGGCCATCTTCTTTTCAGAAGCCTCGGAGGGTTATCAGGAATACTATGGGAAGCAAGTTAAGAGACTAGCGGATTCAAGTGTGTATGGAGCTTGTCATGGAAGGATAGGTATCTAGTTAGGGCCAAATCAGCAACATATGGGATATTAAGATCATGATGGATGAGTACTATATTTAATATTACATTTTAAAATTTAACCAAGTTTCTTTTTAAAATATTACTGAAGTTCCTATTATATGGTATGAGGCGCGGGAATGCGAAAAGAGATAAATCCATATTTAATCATTTTTAATTTTTTTTAGTGTTTTTCAAAAATTTAGCGTCCTCTATGCGGTGGGAAATAGTTCACCATTCTAAACATGCTAAAACCAATCTAAATTTTCTCAAATAAATAATCATTTCATAATAACCTGAATTGTGCATATGTTTGTGCTTTCTGAAAAAATTTTAAATTTTTATTTACCCCCTTTTGCATCTCAACGCCTCATATAATTTTTTAAGGGAATAGTATCAGGAATAAATAAAAACAAGAGAATAATAATGATGAAAATAAGGAAATGATATGAAAATTGTAGCGCACTGTCGGCTTTCTTCAGAATTTATTTTGATAATACATTTTTTTTTTAAGGAAAGGACGCAACAATGGCGTAGCACTACGTTTTAAATTTATATGGTTGAGAAAACAAAACCAATTTTCATTATTATATCATTTTATTTAAGTAAAAATTGTTTTGTTAAATTTAACAATATTTTATATGATTTTGAATATGGTTTTGTATCATGTTTTTTGCCCCATCTTGTGAAATTCATCTAGAATAACATTATTTGACCTTATATCTATGGCGTAATGCTATTTCAATTCACTACTTAATTATTATATTTTAATATCTTTGTATATTGTCTATCTAGAAGACCTCCCTGTAGAAGATCTCCGATATGGGTCGAAACTTCGGATTCTAATAAATAGTTATGATAAATATATTTCTATTTAAGGAATTATTTCTTAGGCTCCTCCCGAACCATTTTCTTCCCCACACAAATGTTTTCTATTATATCATACTTGTGTTTATTTCGTTGTGTTTATACGAAATATCCATTAAAACATGATGTACAGTTAATTTTACCGTAATTATTTATTAATTTTTTCCCACAAATCGACCAGTAAGGACCACGGGAATATTCACACTCTCCGCCTTCCCTCTACTCCAATAATCTCTCATCTTCCTGGACTGTTCCTCTCGCTCCTCCTTAGTCCGTTTTCTCCCTCGTCTCTTCTTCCTGCAAGAATCCCAACTTCTTTTAGTTTTTTCCCGAAAAGTTCCCTATCCAAGCAGTCCTTATCCTTGATTTTTAGCCTACCCAGCTCCTCTTTTATTTGTTTCACATATCCACCTATACCCTTATAGCTTAAGACTTTATCAAATATTTTTTTGTTCAGCCTCTTATTGTTCATTCTGACTGTTTCAAGATCTTCCAAATTTTATTTATTAATTATTAATTTAAAAAAATTATTATAATTTTTATTGTGTAAAATTATGACACTTTATGGAAAAATGCTGTAATTGGTGGGAAGTTGCCAGGAAGAGACGCTTTCAATCGAAAAGGGGCGGGCGGTCGATGTTATATAAATAGTGGATCCGTTGACCTGGACGTCTTCTCTAGAGGTCTCCGTCGTTTTAGTAATATAATTTAGTAACATATAGAGTCATCTAGAGACCAAAATAAACATCGTATATTGTATGTTATTTGTTATTCGTGGTTTATTTAATGTAATGTATTAAAGGTGTAACAGAGAAATATACAAAATTTTTTGGTTCGTTTTAATCCCAACCCGGCTATGTTAATTACTTCTTTATCACTAAATCAGATAAGAGTTATCACTAAGCAGATAAGAAATGCAGAATAAATTTTCCGAATTAATTTTTTTTTATATATATTAAGATTTTTTTTTATTTATTGTTATTTTGATGGTGATTATTTTTAAATACTTTTATTTCCAAAAATTTTAATTGAAGAAATGATAGACGACTTAATCCCACCATATGAATTTCCCCCGAGTTTTTATGAATATTTCAGTTTATAAGTAGTATCGGGGTTTCTTTATCCGATCTCACTGTCTCTTATATCTCCCATATAAATAATAAAATTTTGTTTTCAAAAAATGAAAATTATGACATTACAAAGTTTAATATATAGACTAATTACACGTTTAAGTTTATATTCAATTATGATGTAATAAGTAATATCAATGAGCTGTCAAAAAAAATTCATCTGAGCCAAACACATCCCAACGGTTTTAATCCATTCTGATCTTGCCTTCAGATTAGTTGTTCATTTTTAATTGTTTATTTATGAAGTGTCACTTTATGCTGATTAGAACTTCATGCGATGTTCTACGACATCATGTTGTTCTTTCGATAATAGTCATCATTATGGCAAGCATTTTGATTAATGGCTAGTTTCGTCACTATATAAAAACCTTTTAAATATGATATAATATATATTATTAATTATATATTTTATAATAATTATATAAAAAATCAAAAAAGGACAATACTGTTTGATTTATACAAAGGTTTTGTAAGGCTGCTAAAATATATTACGGCCTATGAAATCGTGATTGCGTACTCGTGGTCGTTCCCTGGAGTGGGAGCTGTCATTCTCGTTTGGAGGCGTCCGATTTATTTACTCCACGTCAGATGAATTACGAAGCATTCAGAGGGTGGTCAGTGGCAGGGGATATCTGTAGAGTAGCCTTATCGAGGTCGTGTGTATAGTTGGCATGTCTGATAGGACTTGAGTATTCTGGTTTAAATCAGTTTATGTATATAAAAGTAAACCCACCACGCAAAGTAAAAATATTTCCAGAAAAACCTATGATCCCAATGATGTTAATGACAAAAAAATGTTTGGAAATTAGGTAGAAAAGTGGATAGTAATGCCAGGGAGGAAAACGTTGAAGAAAGCCAGTAACAAAATGGACGGACTAAAGAAAAAGGTGTGCGTGATCAATATAAACGATATATATAGTTTATATTGTTGTATAAATTATAGTTTGTTGCTGGTGATATAAATGCGAAGGTTGGTAAGGAAAGGTCATAGGCCAGCATAGACATCGCAATGACAAAGGCTATAGACTTATTAAATTTGCCACCATGGTCTTATCTCCAAGAATAGATCTAATCTACTGCTGACGTCAGGTTTTACTGGAGAACAACGTAGATTTCGACCACCATCAAGTTATTGCACACCTTAAAGACAGGATCTCAAACCACGGATCCGCCAAGTAAAAATAACAAGTTAAAAAGCTAAAATGGAACCAAGTTATGTAACTCACAAAAACTGTTTGGAAACAAGGTAAAAGAGTAGATAGTAGTGTTGGAGAGAGAAGAGAGCGTTGAAGAAACCAGGAACAAAATGAACGGACTAGAGAAAAATACTGCGTAATTCTTCTAGGTCCATTCTCTATAAATAAAAAATGCATGTATTGATATTCATTTTTTTTATAGTCCAGGATCCCTGGTACATTTTTGCACTTGATTATTATCAAGCTGAATCTTCGTGAATAGCTTCCTTTTGATGAGACGCCCAACAATTTCCTTTGTGAAAATTCTCGATTGTGGTAGCTAACAGAGGTAGCAAGGATAAAATATGTCGATTTGATGATTCTCTAAAATTTAAGGATAACGTACCACGCAACTTGTTGGACAATATGACTGTTAAATTATATAAATATTAACTAAGTAAAAAAAAAAAAAAATCAGCTGGTTAGTAATCATCTTTGATGACCTCGTTATCGATCAACATGTATCTTGGAGAATCATCAAATTGACATATTTTATCCTTGCTACCTCATACAAATTTACCTCAATAGATTTCAACACTCTCTAAGTCTTAAGCAGCATTTACAGAAGGTATGTTGATATTGTACTGGTGTATTCATTGAGTGATATTGACGGAAAAATAGCGTTCTCAATTTGTCATGCATATGAGAACAATGAAAACTTGAAAAGTTGCCCAAAGATAGTTTGAAAAATATTTAATGTATATCATTGACCGAGGAAAAGCATAATTTATATATGATAGAACTTTTAGGACATATAGATTTCTCTCCTTGGAGCACCTTACGAAAAATTGCCAAGGACAAATTATACTTTATACTATATACTTCATCGAAGAAATTCCCCATCATATAGGGCCTCTTGTCTGGAAGGGGATGATTTACATAACTGGATTTTCGGGATTTCATTGGAGGAATAAAGGAGGGGGAGAAAGAGTAGGAAATCAAATCGAGTGACAAAAATCAGTTTTTATTCATCGAAGAGTTATTCCGGGAATCCTTTTATTGAGAAAGCCGGGGTTGGTGGTGTTATTAATCTTACAGTCCTGGTATCAATAAGGAATAGCCGGCATTCTTTCTATCGTATTAGATATTATTCACCACAATGCTAACCTGTTTAATTATTCATTTTGGATCATTGATATGTTCGAGACTGATTTGATAAGTAATTTTGATGCCATGTTTTATTCAGCCGATTGGAAAATCAAAAATGAAACCATTGTATACAAATGGTAGACCACTGGTTCTACATTCCAATGTTAAGTATGAAGTTGTGTTGATGAACACTAAATCAATAATCCTTTTATGGCTGTTTTTCCGATTAATAACTATTTTACCTCAGTCTAGTGCAGCAGTACAGAGCTGTTGACGTCGTAAGGTTAATAGGAATCGGAAGATCGAGTTGGGCTGGGGGCATTCTTCGTGCCTGAAGACCATGTACCAAGGCAATTTCTTGAGGAACGGATCATCTTCATTCGTGCTGTCCACAACTGGAAAAGAGCAGCACTCTTTGGAGATGGCTGACGGTTGGAACTATGGGAGGCCTTGACTCTGCAAGAGTTGAGGGCCATTCATGATGATGATATCATTGCAGGTCTTCTTCACGGCCTAATATGTTGGTTTCTGTTAAACAATTTATTACTATTTAAGGAATTAATTCTTTGCCCTCCATTCGACCATTTTCTTCTCACTCTCTCGCTCTCTCTCACTCTCTCTGTTTCTCTCCCTCTCTCTCTCTCTCTCTCTCTCTCTCTCTCTCTCTCTCTCTCTCTCTCTCTCTCTATATATATATATATATATATATATATATATATATATATATATATATATATAAGGTAACTAATCTCATTCAATCATTCAAGGTTACTTAAAAATTAATCTACGTGGATGGGCTTTCATACTAGATTTATTATTATTTTATTTATTCAGCTTTCAATAGCTAATTTTTTTTATCTCTATTTAACTATTCCATAAAAATCTATACGTTTACTCGGTTATTACAGAGACACAGAGGCCATGCCTAGCTCTGACATAACTAGCTATTAAACTCGATACCAGCCCAGTCATATTCTCCTATGGCGGGCGCTTACAAGTTAGCTCTGAGAGAGGCATGAACTATAAACTGGGTGGTTGTAGCCAACTTCGCTACATGATGCTTTTAGGCAGAAACCTAGGCAATGTGGGCTCTCGAATTGAAAACTGCGTAGTTTTGTCAAGCACATCGAAAATTTGGGGTGCATTTATAAATTTTAAAAATACTTTAAATAGGCAGTTGAGAGAACTGCCGATAAAAGTGAAAACTCAAAACTTTGTAATAAATGTCTTCTTTTTTTGAATCATTAAACCAATTGTACTCTGAATTATTTAAATTTCAAATTTTTAAATTTAAATTATTAACATTAATCTGGTCCTCACATATAATGACACTCTGAACAATAATTATATACATTTTCAAGTAGTTTATTTATTAATCGAAACATCTGATGGGTTTTACAAATTCAATACAAAATATCAATAACTTGAAATGATAATTTATATTCTTCGTTAAACTTGTACGCCAATTTATATAATTTAGTCTAACGTTACTTGTTAAGTAGGTTGCGAGTAATAAATAAAGTTGCATGATTTGGAAAGTTTTATTACATTTTTTAAATATTTGTATAGGTGAAGCCGTCGAAATGCCAAATATTTTACCACTGGTTTTCAGAAGTTCAGATTATTTCAGTTATGGCTGTTAAATTAATAAGCCACATAAAACTGAGCTTGATTTTTTTTTTAACAAAATCGAAAAGCTCCGTTCTAAATTTAGACGAGTCAGATGCTAATTAGGATTAATGGTTTTTCAATATTGGAGTATCGAAATTTTATTTATACTCTTTAAAATTACTTGTATTTTGTTATATGCTATTTATGTTCAAGTTTTATAATTTAAAACGGAATAAACCTTATAAACTTATTTAATTCAATAGAAATTTAGCTTTGCTGCGCCTTTTTTTTTTGCCTGTACCACTACAACTCATGGAGAGTCCTGTGTTCAGTATGTAATATAGATTGTATTGTTTCTTGGAAAACGGTTGTGCAGGGAGGTGATTTTTCCTAGATCACGCTCAACCACCAGATTTTTCCCACTTATTTCGGGTACCCACATTATAGAGACTGGGTGAGCCCCAGTTGGGTTCTAGATCCCATAAGGATCCATTTCTGGGCTCTACAGATCACCGTGACAAATCACCTCTCTGCACAACCGTTTAAAAATGCTTATTTTTTATGATTATAATGATGATGAAGTAAATCATACTTACGTTAGGAACGTTTAATCCTTACCTAATATAATTAAAAGATGAAAAGTAATTTCAACTACCGTAATATTAAAAAATAATTACCAATTCCCGTTGAAAAAGGTTTTATAGTTTCCAGCGTTAACAAAATGTAATAGTCCGGCTTAACTCGGATATAATTTCATCAGGAAATTAATTGCAGTAATTAAAGCATGAGGTTGCTGTTCAATGAATTTTAAATGGCTAATTTTTTTGAGGAATAAATCTTGGTCTAAAGCCTTCCCACTTCCAGCCTTAAGTACATTTTAATTAATGCTTTCCGTTTCCTTATTAATTTTTTCTCCCTTTGCCGAGGTTGGCTTCTGATTTTTGAAATGGAAACTTCACTGATCAATCTCTTGTTAATGTTGCTTTCAACATTTTCAATTATATAATGGTTCATCAACTATATATAATAATAAATCACTTATCGTGTATAATAATATATTGTAATAATATATAAAAAAATTACGTCTATAAATTATTTTAATTATTTGACTTAAGTAAGTTTAAATAATTATTTCTATTATAATCTGTATCGGCATTATTCAAGATTTTTATTTTTAAGCCCAAAATTATAGAATAATTTCATTCCTATTGTTCCCGCGTTCTTTATTTCGCCGATAAGGAATTATTTCAGTGTAAAATATAAAATATAAATGTTTCTAAGTATTATTTTACTTATTTCACTATTGCAACTTTAAATAATTATTTTTATTATATTTTTCATTTGATGTTAAAATCATCTTTCGCTAAATAGAATTTGCATTTAATCAGAAATTTCGTAATCGAATGCACTGTGAGACGCATCGGCAACATGATATATCAATTAACAGTACTGCCAAATCATCCTGTTAACAATTAGTGCGTAACACAGTAATCATGTATTCCAACGGGATATTGCTGATTCCTTCCTCGAGTACTTATCACATTCCATCCTACGTCACAGGTTTTTTATTACTCTAGAAACAATTGAAGGTCGCAATTAATAGCTAATAATTTAATTAATTATCTGATGCATAGTTATCTCCTAGTTTTCCAATTGAATAATTGAACTACTGGCTTATAACTCAAGAAAGATTTACTATTCCTCTTTCAGAGAAAGTTAAAGCTTTTATCAAGATCTAAATTAATTTCTTGATTCCTAAAGTAAATTGCTTTTCAAATCTCTAAAATAATTAATGAATGCTTTTGTTGTCACCAAATAAACTTTATGTAAAAGGAGAACGACTGAAATTGAAACAATATGACCTTTTGAGAATTTGACCGGATCTGCCTAAAATTAGTTTAAGACTACCGAACCCGCAACCTTGGGTATAAAATGTTGCTATGCTCACAACTATACCACAAGTGACCCCCTGCCTGATAGTTTGGGAATTACTATGAACATAATTATTCTGAGATATGTTTGTTAAATACGTTACATACCGTTTATAAGTAAAGGTATAAACTCTATGTAGTATATTCAATAAATGTATAAAACAATATATTGTAAAATATATTTAATATAAAATTAATCCTAGAAAAGAGTATAAAATTAATTGAATAGCCCGGGGCAATAATCCAGCTCACATCACGGAATTTAATAATTATTTTGTTATAAACACTACTTTGTTCCACTTTACAGCTCTTTGTTAGGTTATTTTCAATCTATTTTATTGAATAGTCGGGCTTTCACATGCAAATATCCATAGATGTAATGAACTTTATAAATAAATCAAATAATAATTTTGTTGGAAAATTTAAATTAAGAACTTGACCTGCTCTCTGCCCCCGATGACTTCAACTTTACACATACATTATTGTAATATTTACCATCATTAAGGCAATGCTACTAAGCCTATTAGAGTAATAATTATATGGAGAGACACTCTCAGTACGAGCAAGTCGGTCCTCCAATGTCACCAACATATTGTCGAGAATTTAGGAAAAGATCTTTTGCGAATTCGGATGTGTATTGGGGAGTTCTATTGGCGATCAGTGTTATAATTTTCGGTTATCCTGGTTATGTTCCTGTGTCAAGAAGTGGGGTTCCAATGACCTAAATTGATGTATAATTATACCATTAAGATTTTTAACCAAATAATATAATAGCCTATTTTAGTATAATCATTGCCTCGATGAGGAAAAGCCGAATGATGCGAGCTAGGTAGTGGGGGAAAGAGCGTTGCTTTCATTCGCGCAACAGGGACCGATGCCACCGCTGCGCAGGTCGTTTTATAAATCATACAACGTCTTTTGACTTTATTTATTTTTATTAAAAATGAATGACATTTCCTTAACACAAGTGGATTAGTATTGTACCGTCTTCAGGGCTAAGTGAGTATATTTACTCTATCTAGCCGTATATAACTAAATAGTTGCAAAATAGTAAAGCTTCCTAGATTAAATAAGTAAATTTGGTTAATGGAAACAAATTGGTAAATATTGACTATAAACGGTATATGAACATACTACAAACGCATCCAAGAAAAACTAAACGGACACCCATACCCATTGATAAAACAAATGGCCACGAATCTCATGTTAGAAGACACTAGGAGGAGACTGAAAAGAACTCGGATAAGGGATCTGGTAACATAAGAGATTTAAAGCAAGCCAATGGAGGGGTTACCGCTGGGTTCTGTTTTTCTTCATACCTTCCATGCCATTCTGTGTTATTTTTCTGTCAGCCAATCTGTTGATTGTCGATTATTTGTATTTGACAAGTTTGGATAAAAAAACAAAGAGGAAAAAGAATATTGAGTATAAAACCAGTTTTTTATTCTTCCGCCAATTCAGGAGTTTTATAATTTTTCATTTTAATTAATTTATATAATGCTATGCCTTTCTTTTTTCTTTTATTATTGAGACTACGTACTATCCATACATTCTGAATGAGTTTATAGTTATATTATATCTAGTTTGTAAATAAAACTGATCGCAAAAAATCCCCAAGCAACAAGATAAAATCCGCCAGATTCTGGGAAGGGTTGCGGGTGTACTGGGTGAGGAAGGGGTGATGTATCTGGTCTTTCCTGTTTCCTTCATATCTTTTTTCGTGTGTCCCTGTTTTATTCAAAGGTTACATTTGTTTTTTAATTTTTTTTTTTTCATCCCAACCCTTTTCGTGACTTCTGGTGATATACTGCCTGCGTTAACTCCAGGGTTCGCGATAACTTAATTTTTTTTAAAGCCAAGAACATGTTTGTCTTGGAACAGTCGTTTTTCCTTTTCTTCTACTTTCCTTCCGCTTCTTGGTAAAGAAAGCTGTGTAATCGGGGTCACAATTTCGGTGTGTAATTTTCTATAGAGCAATGCATTATACCAAGTCCAAAAAAACATATTACTTTTCCACGTGCTTTTGTTGTGGTTTTATGGTATAAAATTAAAATATTCTGATTTTTTTTTTACTTCAATTGAGGTCGTAGATTATTTATGTTCATTGCAGATCATATTCATCCATCAATCATATTATCATTCAGTAATTTATAAAAACAAATATCCGCATGAAACCTCTGCCAGAAGAAAGTTTATTGAATGTTATTGACATGCCGTCAATGAAATGTAATAATAATCTACGTCACATGCATTGATTTGTAAATACGAGGCGTTCAGGATCAAAAGTAGATGACTCCAAATTTCAGTATTCGACTTTTTCACATTTTTTGCTAGTTACGTCAAGCAATATCTTTTGCTCCTTAAGGAAACTTCAGATTCAGAACCAGACTAAAATCAGGAGAAACAAGGTGGCAACGTGCTAGACAAAATTTCTTGACTAAACTAGCGAAGGCAACGCGCTAGACGAAATTTCTTGACTAAACTAGCGAAGGCAACGTGCTAGACGACATTTCTTGACTAAACTAGCGAAGGCAACGTGCTAGACGAAATTTCTTGATTAAACTAGCGAAGGTAACGTGCTAGACGAAATTTCTTGACTAAACTAGGGAAGGCAACGTGCTAGACGAAATTTCTTGACTAAACTAGCGAAGGCAACGTGCTAGATGAAATTTCTTGAATAAACTAGCGAAGGCAACGTGCTAGACGAAATTTCTTGACTAAACTAGCGAAGGCAACGTGCTAGACGAAATTTCTTGACTAAACTAGCGAAGGCAACGTTCTAGACGAAATTTCTTGAATAAACTAGCGAAAATGTGTAAATGTCAAGTTTTTATATTTTGGAATTATCCGCTTTTGATCCTGAACGCCTCAAATATTCACTTAATTTTTTTAATTTGGTCATAAAACTTGTTTTCAATGTTTTTTTTTTATTATTCTTTTCTGCCAATGAAGGTTTTTAAACAATGATTCATCCATGTTTATAATATTGATTTGAAGCAATGATTGCAAAAAAGTGGGAAAACCTTAAACAATTATTTTATTCCTAAAAGTTTAACCAAAAATGAAATGAGCCGACAATGTAATGCGTTTGTAACTAGTAGGGCCGTTAATTTCACGGAGTGTAGCAGGTGGCGCTGTCATACAATATAAAGCCTCGTTTCTCAACAAGAACGGTTGTAAAGTCAAATATACTTCTTAGTTTTGTAGGCCTATCGTATATTCATTCAGAGTTTTGTGATCCGAAGATAAATCCAAAGGTTTGAATCAAACAATAATACAAGTCAATGAACATTCTTCACTTTAATTCTAATTTAAGGTTTTCTTTGTTTAAATCAAAAAGTATTAGGCTTTAAAGTAGGGCACATAGCAGATGAATAGGTTAAGAAAAACATCATAAAAATACACTAAACATAGTCTTTATTATTTATTCTAAGAGAAAGGTTGTTGGAAATGGAAAAATATTAAGCATGTTTATTTATTTATTAAAAACTTATTAATGATTTGGGGGAAATTCTATAATAAGGACAATATCACCGCGCTTCTTATAACAGGAATATAACCTGCATATCAGATAATACATTATAACTTGGAAATCATTGGTTACACCCCACCACACCTCTCCAGCCCGTCTCCGATTTCGCAAAAGATCGTTTTGTAATATTTTTTCCTATAGTGTTATTGGCATTTCTGAGGTTTGGATATTATTGCTACTATTTGATTCCTGGGCAAAGAACATTAGCTTCATCTGCACCGGGTAATTCTAAAATCGCAGATGTTTTTGTCTTTCACAGCTAGGTTTCGAATAAAAATAACCTTGGCTTGATATGCCTGCGGAATTTCGATAGATAAAGTCAACATAAATCTAAGGTAAGTTTGAAATCGCAATCAACTTTTCCCGCTTTTGCCGCTTAGGATAAGCTGAAATGCTTCCCAATATACTATGTTATATAGACATGAGTACGCTAGGAGTGGGGTTTCATGCTGAGGTTTCCGGGTACAACTTAGGCTGTCACAGACATATTACGTTGTAGAGACTGTACTATTTCTAGGACAATGGTTGTGCCGGAGTGATTTGTCCGATATCTCGTTCAACCGCCAGGTTTTCCCCCTATTTGGATACCAGGTTATATAGATTGGTTGTACCACAGGATGGTCTGGACCAAAGAGTCCATCTCCGGACATCATTTACGTAATCTGTTAATGAATTGAATAAATAATCTCCCACAGCCGGATTTGAGCCCGGCCTGTCAGCTCAACTCAACTTGGGCAACTCATCTACCAGCGGGGTCATTATAAATGATATTGTGATGGGTTAGTTTGAAAATTGGCATTATTATTTCCTTAAGGAAGGAAGGAAAGGAGAAGAAGAAGAGGGAGGCTTCCAATTGTGTGAAGGCAAAAACTTGGGCCTTGGAAACTTTAAATCTTGGCAACTTTCAATGAGCCCATTATAAATTCAACGTTTTAATTTTTATATTTACAACAAAAAAAAATGTCCAAAGTAGTAAATATGATATTATAATGTAATATAAGGTTTGCTACCCTTCAGTATTTCAATAAAAGTAGGAAGGAATGTTTTCTTTTTTTCCTTCGACATAACAAAAAATAATCTTCACTGCTTATGAACAATTTGAATATTTTTTTATTCGTGATAGTTTCTAACTATTTTAAAAACTAACCAGTTTTTCACAATCACTTTTTGGTCAAAATTTCAGAGCCTTCAATACTTTATATAGCTTTGGATACACGTAAAACTGCAACAATAATGTTTTACATATAATAGAGAAGAAGATTTTAAACATATATTAATTGTTACTTATTGCTAGACCACTTTTTAAACGCTTTAATTTGTGACTAATATTCTATTCTTCCTTAAAATCCCTTTCGCTTATATTAAAGACCTCGTTGAAAGCTCCAGGATATGACTATCTACAGTTCTCCATCTATTTCATTCCTTTTTACGTAGGTTTTTCTGTTCTTTCAGTAATCAAAACAACCTGACGAATCCTATACATGCCAATCATTTTCCTGTAGGCTTTGTTTTTCCTAAAGCTGCCTGCCGTTCTAAATCCAACCTTTCAGACGTTTGGGTTGCCTTTTCCAATTCGAGCAACTCTTGGGAAAGGTGTTGAAACAGTCTTCTAATTCGTTGTTCAAATCCCATCCGGTCTTCGCTCAAACCGTGGTTTATCTTCCAGGTACTTACTTATCTTCTGGTTTTTATATTATTTACTAGCTTATACCCGCGGCTTCGCTCGCGTGGAATTTGGTTTGCCACATAAAGTTTCGTGAAAGATCATTTTAAATAAATAATTTATTTATTCTTTAAAAATATAAGTTACTCGTACATCCAAAATTTCAGATGTCTAACTTCAAAACTTATATATAAACTTGAAGTAGTTTCTCTACAACATTTGAACCACTATTATATAAAAGGGGAAACCCTTGGGCTGGAATTATCCAAATTTCTTTTTTAAACTATACAAAGACTATCTACAAATTTCAAGATGCTAAGTTCCTGATTTGCCTTTAATTATGTACTATAACGGGGACGGCACATGCGCCCGTGCCCCCACATAAATTTGCCCATGCTGTAGCCTATGATGTATAACCTATTTTACTCAATAAGTTTCATCCAAATCCGTTCAGTAGTATTTGCGTGAAAGAGTAACAAACATAAATACAAACATTCGCATTATAATATTAGTAGGATATCAAAACAAATAGGTTCACTCATGTTCTTTCTGTTATTTTAACAATATTATCATGTTATTTGCCTGTAATTATGTACTATAATGGATTCTCCACAGTACCTAAAAAACTATCGGGGGGGGGGCCAAGTACCCCCTTGCGCTCCCCCTAAATCCGCACTTGCTATAGCCTATGTGTTATTCTGAGGTATAGCCCATATTACTGTAAAGTTTCATCCAAATCCGTTCAGTAGTTTTTACGTGAAAGAGAGACAAACATACAAACTTTCACATTTATAATATTAGTAAGATTTAACAAAGTATGCATGTTACCATATAATAACCACTGCCCTCATTTCATGTTCTGACTTCTAAAACAAAATAAGAAACTCCTCTACATATAAAACCATGAACAATCTGGACATATGAGTTACCTGGTGAAAACTATATAGTCTTATAGATGTTTTTCTTCTCAAAAACTCCACAAAGGTTACGTCAAACTTCATCCCTTCCGCTAACTCTAGACATATTGTGCAGTCTTAATTACTGAATATCTTTCAACTTGTGTGTTGAGGTCTCCGAAGTTTATTTTTGCCTTGTTGAGGTCTCGCAATTTTCTAGTTTATGAAAGAATATTTCCTATGAAAGCCCAAGATTGCGAGTTCATAGTCCGGCAAGTGGCCTTAGGATTTTCTAAAAGAAATAAAAAATGCTTGGTCCCGTGCTTGTGCGGAGTAGGATACTCGTTAATGATCCCAACTCTAATTATACTGGATAGGCAAAATTTAGGACTCTCTCTGCATCATCATTTTATAAGCCGTAAAAACATAAAGTGACATTAAATGCACAAACAAACAAACTACCTCTGATGGTGTGTGGCACGAAAAACCCCGATTTCTGCTTCAAATAGAACACAATATTTAAAGAAATAGATAATTTAGAAGATACCTGTGATAATAAACCAATCTTCACAGTTTACCAAGGTTGTTTTCAGCAAACATTTAACAAAGAATGAGGTAAGAGGAAGGTTAATGAGTTATGTTGCTATCATATTACAATGATTTGTTAAATATTATATTAAATTCACATTGTGACATGCTATATATGTAGGCATATATATAGTACCGTTTATATATTATTTATTATTTAACTATAAAGTGTTCATTTTAAGAGAGAGAGAGCGAGTGGAAAGACACTTATTATTTTAGTTTTAAAGTGTTGAAGTTTTCATTTAAGTTTTAACCGTAACAAACCTTCGTCCCCGTACAATCGGATTCCTAACTCAAAGCTGGGTAGGACTTAAACAGTCTTTTGCCGTTTACTTGTTTGCGAGGAAAGTTAGTTTCACCAAATTAATTAGGTAAATAAGCAATAAGATTGTCTGTTTTTTGCGATATTTTCTTGTTCACTGTAAATGGGCTTAAGAACTGCCTTTTTTATGATGATTACTTCAATTTTTGGACGAATTACGAATATCCCCTTTTTGTATTTTTCATTATATTTCCACAGCAACAGGTCATGATGATGAATGAGATTGAGTAAGATAAAGAGCACGACTTGGGGTTTTAAAACCTCATAACAAGCAACTTAAACAAGAATATAACCCGGAAAGGGAATGGCCGTAAAACCACTCATCCACGGGTAGTAAATATTTCTCTCGGCATAGCGAGCTTAACTTCAACTTCTTTTTTTACAGGGCAAAGAATAAATTATTTTCTCATTCAATATCCATAAGAATACCAGATCTATAATACTTAGTTTTTGAGTTTTCTAATAGCTAATTACTATATTCATGTCTATTTTTGAGTTTTTGCTGATGTTTATTAATAATTTATATCTGCAGTTGCAGCGAATAAGTGGTTGAGTCGAATTTTGACTAAATAAAGCTAACTGTGTTGACGGAAGTGGAATCGTGGCATTATGGTAGTTTTAGTTTTTTTTTTGCTTGAAATAAGGTTTTGATCCAAGCAATAACTCCTTTTCAAGCCTATAACTTACTTATCCTTAAACTAGATAAGTCGCTGTACATCTAAGTCTAAGAGCTTATCTATCCATCTCTGACGGAGCTATGGCCTATGAAAGACCTCAACAGTTTTCCTACACTTAGAGCAATCCTCTGCAGCTTTTCTCCATCTTACCACTCCCAGAAACTGTAGGTCAGCTTCGACATCTTCCAGCCATCGCAGGCTGGGTCTACCTCTCCTTCTTCTACCGTCCGGACGTTCCTCCACTATCTTCCTAGGGAGTCCTGATCCATTCGATGCACACGCCCCAACCATCTTATTCTATCTCTTTTAATATATGAGACTAAATCGGAGTCTTTATATAGGTCTCTGAGTTCTTAATTGGTTTTTATCCTGTATATATTATTGATTTTTGGTTGAGCCATATATTTTCCTCTCCCAAGCATTAATCGAACAGTCTTGTCGCTTTGTGAGGGACAACGCCTCACTAACATATATCACTACTGGTTGGAGAACGGAATTGGAAATATACTCTCACTTTGATCTCGCGGGATTATATTTCGATTTTTAAGAACTTTCTTGAGAGCCCAGTAGCATCTGTTGTTATACCTACTGATCATTTATGCTAAACAAGACTGGGGACAAATGGTCCTCCTGTTCTAAGATTCTAGTAAATAATAATAATGGAATGTAACAGTTAATATTTATCTGTCTGTCTACTGTTTTTATTCTCTGTTGTATACTTTCAAATAAATGAAGTAATACCTTATAGCACTTTCTTTTAAACTTCCTAATTAAGCCTTATAGTTTCGGAAATATTTTCAATCGTTCTTTTAATTAATCGATGAGAACAACTTCTGTCTATGTTAGGTTTTTTGTACGAAAAGTGAGAAATTAGTATAGAACCGTTTATTCACAGCGGCTGCTAATTTAGTGTCTAATGAAGAGAAAGAATACATCTTAAATTAAATTAAGAGAAACATCTTTAATTAAATTAAGAGAATACATCTTAAATTTAAGTAGCCCTCATGAAACACTCTTAATGTGTTTTCTAGGTGAGCATACAGTGATTTCCACGTTACATTTTTATTTTATTTATTTACGTTGATTATAATAATATAGATACTTTTTTATGTAAATGCAAATAAGCTTGAGTACATTTATTTTTTTTATAACGAGGGACAATTCTTCTTATGTATGGCGTACCCTACCCTTCCCCCTGCAGATATTTCGACAACTTTTCCTACTATTTCATAAACTGATTTGGATTCAAAGAGGAGTGGAATATTATGATGCAATAATCTTCACCTAAAATTATTTTTTATTTCAGTTACGCAGCATCTATGTCCGTCCGAAGCTGGCGGTCGGAGGACGAGATGCGAAGGGACAGTTCGAGGAGGAGGAGTCAGGAAAGGTAAAGCAACTCCCCGATCTTCGGTGTACCGTTCGCTCCATCTTCCAGTCCTTATTGATGTTTGCCTGTTGTGGTATCTTCTCTTTGTTGTCTTGGACCTGGTTGAGTATGGCCTTCTCATGGTTACGGTTTGGATGAAGTAGAGCCTGACAGATCAGCTTATTAAAATAAAAAATTGTGAAAAGATTGCATGATGACCTATATCTTATGTACCATAAAAATTTAAACAATTTGGAAGCCAAAGTGCTTTGCTAATGCAATGTGCGTAATTACTTATATCTTGAACTGGTTCCGGCATAAACCATAAAAATAAAATTCAAATAAGTATTAATCATGCAAAATTCAAATATTTAAATATCTAAAATATAATTTCCTTGTTTTGTATTTTATTATCGAACAAATGAAGCGTTTGGTTTCAAAACCGGTTACATCCATTTAAAAAAAATTTCAGGACTGATCAAAAAAGTTGCTATTTTTCGTATATATTTCGTATACCAAACAATAATTACTGAACATTTTTTAAGATCTCTTTTTTTTTACTTAATACAAAAAATGTGTTGAATATACTTTGATGAGAAAATATCGATATCCTGGTTAGTTTATGATTGATAAAAATAAACATTTTTAAAAAACAAATCACTTTAATCAATATAATTATTGATTTTCCATACATCAAAAATTTCCATTTAATGTAATGGATGTAACTACTTTTGATAGGAAATGGAATCTTTTTGAAGGATCTAGACGGTTGTGAAACAAACATATCAAATACATCATTTCTGGCATTAAAAAGATTTTGGCGAAAAAAGAGTTTACCGGATTTTGAAACCAAACGCCTCAAATATGAAGTATTTTCAAAAAGCACTTTATTAGCCATGTCCTCCATCTGGTTTGCTAACCTGATCCCATTTTAATCCCGATGAGGAAGGCATGATACTTAATTATATGTGATTTTATACAATTACCTCTGTCCCTGAATGGTTATTGATCCCTCAAAACTCCTCTTCACAATTTTAATTCAAAGCAGACCAGATGCGAATATTCCTAAACAACAACGCTGTGCAAAGAATGAAACAATGTTAAAATAAATCTATGCAATAGTCTTACTTAAAAAAAAAAACTTGATTGCTTCTTAAATCGGAGGAATTTTAAATGTATAATGTTTATAAATTTTTAAAATTTGTGAAGAATTTTACATGTTTAAATCATAACTTATTTTGCTCCGATTTCAGTACATTTTTCGTTCAACTTTTTCAAGAAATATATTATGATTAAAAATTCACCGAAATGTCAGTATTGTAATTAAACACGGGTTAATTAAAACGTAATTAAATATTTACGTTGTACATCAGCTATATTGAATATATCAGGATACAAATAGGAATGCTTATTACATTATGCTAACTATTGTAACGCCATTTATGTATGCTTACATTTTATAATTCAATGAAAATTCAATTGCTATGTGGTGGAGGCTAGCTTATAGTTGGGGTTAACTTACTGGAGTAGGAACATAATTTTTGTAATTAAAAAAATATTATCTTTTAGAGTATGCAAACTGAGGTTGTTTAATGGAGATATTATTTTTTTTTTAATATTCATATACTTATTTTCCATTGTAAAAATAAATATTATATTGTAATTATCATATTTTTGCATTTTCTTATTTGATAATATTTTTTAACCAATTTTATTTGATAATTGGTTAATTTTCCTTAGTTGTTAACACGGTATTCCATTCCTAGGAGTATAATTATGTATATATATATATATATAATATACATATTTATTTATTATAATTTTGTTTTCATTTTCGTATTTTTTTTTTAATAAGCTCCTCAGATAATGCTTTTCTTTAAAATAATGCCTTAATTTAAAACATAATTGTCTTTCTTTCAGTGTTCTATCATCTACTATCAATAGAAGAGGGCATAAATCGATGTTAATAGTTTTATTGCTGATTTTTAAATAATATATAAATGTATTAATTATGATTATTTTATTTGTTAACATTTCTTAAAATTTTGGTTTATGTTTTATTATTGAACTTCCTTACCCGTTTAATTTACCAACAACTTTTTAAAAATCTGATCGATCTAAGATTAGCTACTAATGTCCTGGCGATTCATAGGAGCTAAAATCTCGAATTATCTCTTGAATCTACGATGAATTAATTTTGAAATATATTTGAATACTTTAATTAAAAAGATCAAAATATTCATTGTTAATTTTATGAAGGTGGACGAAAATTTGGTTCTAGAAGTTTGCTATTTTTTCCCCCGTAAATATAAACCAAAGTTACAATTTATTCTTGTCGCAAATTCTCTTTACCTTTAATGAACATTATTTTCACAGATTGTCGATTTGAGTTAAGTCAGAACAAGTTTCAACCTTTCATTCTCGAACACGTTTCTTTTTTAATATATCGATAATAATAAATAATGTATCAATTTTGATAGCGACTATTTATTACTGATTGTATGTAGATATACAACCGATTTACATATACTCTTTAGATTATATTATCATCAATACTTCATGTATAATTAAACTCATCATATTCTGCTCTCATGGACAGCCTATGCAGTATGAGGAGGAATTCTGTACAGTCATGATAATTATCGTTTATATATTTTTTCTTGATGACATAATTAGCTAAATATAAACATTTTCCATAAAGACACTCTCCTTTTCAAATGATTACTCTTTTTTTCACGATAACTTTTTATTTATGAGTACAGAATATGATGATTTTATCAAGAAATGTTTCAACAAACATTTAGAAGTATAGATGATGTGATATAACCTAAACAGGATACTGTTATATATATATATATATATATATATATATATATATATATATATATATATATATATATATATAAATGTATATATACTAACAGATATGTAAGTCGTTCTTTAATCTATATACTAACAGTAATATACAGGGTGTCCCGAATTTAAATGGCAAAACTTCAGGAACTTATAGGGGACCGAAAAACTAAGACAAAAAGTCCTTTAGAGATTAGCTCGTTTTTGCTTAGTTTTAGAGAAAATCCCCAAAAAAGAAACAAAACAAAAATGTTACAGGTAGCGATTATCACCTTTCAAAGATCGTAAGGCTAGGCAGTGAGATATGTAAACCCTAATGTTATCCTTTACATTCTTTTATTTGTTTACAATTTGGGTTCCTTCTAGGATTAAATTCCTAAATCATATGGACCGATGAAGCTATCTTTACAAGAGGATTGTTAATCAAAAAAATTATAATGTATGGGCTCTTGAAAATCCCAGAGCTATTAGAGAGAATAGGTTTCAGCATGAATTTGCTATTAACGTTTGCCTTGGAATTTGGAACGGATTACTCGTGGGACCATATTTTTTACCTGGAAGATGAATGGTATCATATTTACACATTTTTTGGAGAACGACTTTTCTAATTATTTAAATGACATTCCCTTACAACAGCGGATTGAAATGTGGTTCCAATTCGATGGATGTCCAGCTCATTATAGCAGAGTTGCTCGAGCTTGGCTGAATATAAATTATCCACAACGATGGATTGGACGTGGAGGAGTAGTACCTTGGCCACTCAGATCACCTGATATGACACCCATGGATTTCTTCGTATGGGGAACCTTGAAGCAGAAAGTTTATTCGGTGTCAATCAACTCAAGAGAATAATTAAGAGACCGAATCATAGATGCAGTGCACCAAATATCATCAGAACAATGTTTAGCTGCAATTTATCAAGTGAGTGCTAGATGGAATGCTTGCCTTGGTGCAAGAGGACATTTTGAGCAATATTTACATTAAAAAGAACATAACGTAAATATAAATGTAAATAAATAAGTATAAAAATGAAAACTTGTTTTGTTTCTTTTTTGGGGATTTTCTCTAAAACTAAGCAAAAACGAGCAAATCTCTAAAGGTCTTTTTGTCTAAGTTTTTCGGTCCCCTGTAAGTTCCTGAAGTTTTGCCATTTAAATTTGGGACACCCTGTATAAATATACTAATATATATATATATATATATATATATATATATATATATATATATATATATATAGTCTTTCGAGAATATTAAAAAGGAAACGAATGAAAAGTTAAACGACAACCTGCGGAAATGATACCCATTATATTGGACAATTTTTTAGAAATCATAATTAATAATAAATAATAATTAAATAATTAAAACATTTCCATTGAACACAGCCAAGTTTAAGGAACTTTAGAACAAGGTTGAAATATAGGTCGGGCTAAGATGGAGTGGGTTTTATTGACTTTAAAAGAGAGTTTAATTTAGTTCTGTATTAAACAAACGACTTGTGTGGAGACTATAAACTGAGAAACGACATCAGTTGTTCCTACCTACCTTTACTCAATGAAATAAAGTTATATTTTAACTATTTTTCACTTATTTGAATAAATAAATAAATCAAGTACTATACATTACTTAAAAGTTATAACTTATTTGTCGAATGTTGTTGCATCAAAAGTACTTATTAATTCAATATAGAAGTATGATTTTTAAAATGATATTGTTATTAAATAATTATTGAAAATGAGCAAAAACTTAAAAATGGAAATAAATTATAAACTATACTGCATAAGGAAATATCCTAAAAAGGAAAGCCTTAAGTCTTCAAAGTATTAGAAATCAACACGATTGGCGAATATTAATAAGGGTTAAAAACATAAAAAGTTGTAATATTTATGATATTCACATTAAAATATTATAATTTGTAATATTATATGTGATACTAGAAGGTAAAACGGATAATTAGAGATGAGAAACAAAATTGAAAGAAAAGAAGTTATAAATAAATATAATAATAAGTTGTTTACTATTTACAGACAGAAAAAAAAATTATTTGGATTCTTGTTGTGATAGTTTTATTACCAAACACACTTTCCCTCAACCTTCATAAATGGGAAAGTTATGAGTTTTCAATGGAGCATGTGAAACCATCTATTATTCTAACCAAATGGTGGATGGTGATTTCATGTTCCGAGCAATTTTAATTTGACCTACCCCAAATCGATAATTTCAGAGAAAATCCTCGTATTGATAGTTTTTGATTTTGAGTAGTTATTAAAATAAAATTTTAAAGATTTTATTACTGTAAGAGTTTATTTTGTATATATTTCTTAATTTGTTTAATGTCTTTACAGAAAATAAACTGAAACTTAAACCAGATGGTTAACATTAAAATGGAAAAAATTGGATACAAAAATTAAAAAATATATAATGTACACCAAATAGATTGAACCTCAGGAGCCTGTACTTATAGAATAAACAAACGAAACATTTAGATTAAATGAAATAAAAGTTATAAATTAATGATGAAAAATAAATTTAAATTAAAAAAAAAGGCTGGCTAAGTGGTGGCTCTGTCTTTTTCCAAACCCCAAACTCGAAGGCATGGCGGTTTCCCCTTTGTAATTCACCCAGCCCTTGTTTGTTGTGTCGAGTCCTTTTTGTATTTGCTCCGTAAGCAGTTTAAATAGAGCATTGTCACTGACCAGTAACCTCTCCTCTGCCATCTATATACTACATACTCCTCTATACACTATATAGTCCTCTATATACCTTTTTTATCTGTATGTACATGTTGGAGAATGAGAATATGTTTGCCCCGTTGTCCTGAATATATTAAAAATAGGAGACTTATGTTATTTGTTTTTATTTACCTGGATATAAAAAACTCGTATTAATGGTCGAATGTTTGATTGGCTTATCTGCTTGATTGTATACACATTTTTAGTTACTATATCTTTCAGTGGAGTCCGTGAATGTATCATGTACAAATACAGGTTGTAAGATGAAAGGATGAATTATGAATATACTGTATGTAATATCTTGTGGGAAAGTATTTCAAAGTTGTGAAGAAGGAAGATGGGAAATTTGAAGGTAGTAAGTATTATGTACCATAAAAATTAATTTTATTCTGAAAGAAAATCTTTTGTCAGTATTTTTTATCGCTATTTCAGCATGACCTTTCTTCATACTTAAATTAAAACCTTTTAAATTTTACCTGGCTTTATAGAATTGATTCAATAATTATGTCTAAATCTTTATGTACAGCTCCGGTTAATAAATGCTTAAGTCTAATCTGATGATAATCCAAAATGGGTTATTTGTACTGAGGAAAGAAGGTTCATGTCATTCTTTTAGTGCATAAGTTGCTAAGTCAGGTCTTGGTATTGGTTTGAAATAACTTGGAATTATTATTCCATTTCAAGTCAAAGACTACGATAATGACACGAATCCGCTTCCCCATGTACACCTAATTCATTTTGGACCAAATTCGACTTAAGCACTTATATAATGTGCTGCAAATGTATAGGTAAATAGAAGTATTAAGTCATGCATGTATAGTCTATAAAGACTGAACAAGTAAAAACTAAAATAAATCGAAATCGATAAAAAATATGTAAAAATCGATCAAAATAAATCGAAAATGAAAAAAATATATATATTGAGCTATGAGCATTCCTTTTATAAACATTAACAAATATTATAAGTTGCAATATTTCCCTATTGATTAATTGGCTTGAAGTATAAAGTTACGAGCGCTATACCCGTCTAAATGCAATAAATCGGGTTATGCAGAAGTGGAAATAAATAATTATTACAATAAGTAATTGTTTATACAGATCATTGAGAATTCATAAAATATTCCACTAACGCATTCATATAAATTAGTTTGCTTATTTTTATTTTTTATAATTTAGGAATATCAAATAACATACAAAAATCATTTCGAACTTACCATAATAATTACTATACATTATTTGACTATCCATGATAATTAATTGAAAATTTAAATTTATTCTATATTCATAATCTATGAATAGTTAACAATAGTGTGTAATGATGATAATGATTTTGTATTGAGTTTTGATAGTATTCTACAAGGGCGGATCCAGGATTTTTTTCTGGGAGGGGGCACAACGGGCAGGCAGGTACAAAAATCAACAATAACTTAGAAATACACTAGTAGTATTAATAGAAAGGTTTATTAAAATATTTGAACAATAGTTTCACTCATGTTATTTTAACAACTATCATCACATGATTTGTCTATAAGTATGTACTGTAATGGATTCTGTACAGTACACAAAACACCGTCTGGGAGAGCCCCCGTGCCCCCTCCCCCTCTGGATTCGCCTATGGTAGTCTACGTAATATTATTCGGATATGTAAAAGGCATAAAATCAGGTATGCATAGGCAATGGCAGAATTATAGTCTAATACTGGTCTTAAAAAAGTCCAAAAAAAAATCGTTTTCTGAACTGAGCCTATTTCTGGTACACTTAGAGGGCAAATTTATTTTCCATCAAATAAGGCTCAAAGTATTAATAGAGTAAAGCATTATTGTCAAAGAAAGTTCAAGCTTATGAATATTCAAGTCATGTTAAGTCCTCCAGTTGAAGTGGCCTTGTAAAAATATGATAGGGCTCGAGGGGACCTCTCCTAATGGAGGTTTTCCCATTTGCATTTTAAATAGCTTTGAACATACATATAATAATTAATACTTTGTAATAATTGATACAATTCTGGACCAACCTAAACTAAAATTATTCCTTTAACGATGATGTTCCAAATTCAAAAATAGTTCAGGCCAACTCTGATCATAACTCTTTAGGATAAGGGGTAATAATAAAATGCATTGAAAAAAAAAAAAAATTATTTACTTAAAAGAGAAAAATATTTTCTTTAAAAAGAAAAATGAATTTTTAAGTATATATAGCTATAATTATATAAAGTTCCTTGACCTTTTTGAATTAATCCTTCAGTTGAAGCTTTTTAATTCAGAAACAATATATCTGATATTCCATTTCCAATAAGTTTTTTTAATAAAGTCATCTTTTAAGTTGTATCAAGTTTTAACTTTGAGTTTAATGGGAATAATGACATGAGTTAAAATCAAAAAGGTTGCTATCTTTCTAAAGACCACCATTGTAATAGGAATGCATTGCTTCACCAATGGGTATTGGGTAATTTATTTATTTTTTTACTCACGTGAAATTTCCAAATACCTCTATTGAAAAATTGGGTTTTTGAGTTATGGCATTGTTCTTTTGAAGGAGCGATATGCGAGAATATGAAATAAAAATTCTATTAAATTTTAACTAATTATAAATAAAAATAGGAAAAAAATGTTACCTTTTATGATCATTTTAAGGAAAATCAAAATTAATTTTTATGACGGAAAATATAATTTGGAACTATCCAGACCATGTGCAAAACACTGTGTTTCTGAGTGAGAAATTGGCAAGAGGAAGAGAAAATACCCACGTAAAAGCTAGATTAAGGATGTGAAAGAAGACCTTGACAAAATTGGACCATCAAGATGAGATGGGCAATGGTTATGGTAAGACAGTAAAGAATAGCTGGAGTGGTCATAGTTCATCTTGCACTGCAGAGGAGTAAAAGGACAAAAGAAGAGAAGAAGAAATAATATTTTCCTAAATACTATTACCACTCACGTGTTTCTTCCTTAAGAATGCACAAGACTGATACTTCTGATCTAATTTTTACTACAATGAACTCACCATGAACGAATTAATGGGGATTAAACGGATGTTCATGTAAACGCCTTCATAAAGGTGGATAAAGAGTGGGAGTCACTTAGGAAAGGCAAAGGATATGACGTAGAGGTTAATGAGGTGTTAAAATAGGGCGGTGTGAGTGAGCATTATCATACATTACGCTTTTGGCGTTTGGCCAACTTTTTTATTTCGAACGCTTCTATTTCGATTGGTTCAATTTATCTCCCTCGTAAATCAAGTAATTTTTTTCAGATAAAATGACAAATCTGGTACTGATAGTTTGTTGAACAATAAATTACATAATTAATGGGTCAAAAATAAATTATAAGTTAATGTTTTTAATAAATCTTAAAAACAATTCAATTTTTTTTTAAAACTATCTGTGTGATAGAAATGGAAGTTACAGAACTGAATTAGGTTTTAAGGCTAAAACTGAGTGTGATTACAATGTTTTTTGTTGGGGAAAAATAATTAACTCATATTTAATTTTTTTTAACTCCATTATTTGGTTTATATTTATATATTTTATAACTTTTAATTATTTTATTTTTTTATATTGAAGCACAAGTATTTCTAATTTTTTGTTAAATGAGAAAATAATTTGTACTCCTTTATTTCTGAACTTAATGAATAATATTAAATCACTGAAGATTAACTGTTATATAAATTCACTTACTGGTACATAAATCACTTGGAATAATTGGCTTTTGAAGATTAAACTATAAATACAATTGTCCAAGCTTCAAGAATTAATAACAAGTAGGAAAATGATCGATGTACACAATACATAAAAAACAAACGTTTTTTTTGTTGAAGCCATTAAACATTTCAGATTGAATATATATATATATATATATATATATATATATATATATATATATATATATATATATATATACATATATATATATATATATATATATATATATATATATATATATATATATATTTAAATTTCAATATCTTGTCATAAAAGGACCTTGATTGTTTTCCTAAAAATTATTAGTAATTACCTTTTTAATCACCCTTAAAAATATTCATCCCCTCCCCCACTCCATAGATATAAAACTGCATAATTAATGTTCTGTCTTTTGTTTAGAATTAATTTTTATAATCTCAATCCAGGGATCATTTTTTTTATTTATTTTAAATTCCTATAGATATTTTCTCGTGTAATGTAAATTTAAATGTTAAGCATCTTGTCCTTCACTTTTCTCGTCCTGTAATTTTTTATTATATTTATATAATATTGTAATTAAATCGTTTTTACTTATTTTATTATTGACCTATTGCTATGTTCCCAGTATTATACTGCATATTTTTTTTATATGATGTGTTAACTGGTTTTTCAATGCATTTTTTTCTGGAATATTTAATTATTCGTATGTCTAAAATATAAGTTATTTATCTATGCACATGTTACTACTTATATATTAAGCATTGTAATATTACATGTATTAACACTTTCTATTATCGAAAGGGTAAAAAGTTATTTTTTACCAACATTTTAAAATTTATTTAGATAAGAAGACAATATATTCTTGTACAGTTGATTTAGTTTGCAGAGTAGCACCTAAGGCAGGGGTGGCCAAACCATCTTGAAAATTTACATAAATTAGCTGGTCATATAATATTTTATAAAATATATTTATTTTATAATGGTCAAAGTTTTTAAAACCAATTTAATGAAAAAATACATTTTTTTTTGCATCCATATAGTCGAAATTATGAGGAGAAATGTGATGTCATTATTATGATTTAAAATTCACAGTAGTAACATTAAAACAGACAAAACATTGGTAACATTAAAACAGACAAAACATTTACTGTTGAATGTTATATTTATGGAGTGGGGGGAATACCAAATATTTTTATATTGTCTATTATTGCAAGTAACAACAACTGCAAACACAATAATAATACCCCATTATGTTTAATTTTTAGTGCGTCAATGAAGCATTTCTAAACTGGCCCGCAAGATATTAGGGTTTGCCACACTTGATCTAAGGAGTCTATAATTTAAGATTTTTTTATTTTTTAAGAATTAAAAAAAATATTTTATTGTAAAGAAAACAAAAAAAATCAAAATATATTAAAAATAGGAATAATATTAACCAGTTTCAGTTCCTTATACACATATATATATGTATGTCTTTTCTTTTTTTTTACTGCAAGGCCCAGTTCAACGACCAACATTAATTACTTAAATATTTACACTAACTCAGGTCTAAACACGTTCTGAATCTATGCTCTATTGTTATAACTGAGCTAATAGGAACCTGCTGGCGATAGGCAAAAACCTTCTTGGAGCCGACATTGCTCAGTAAGCTGCGATCACACAGCGAACTGATCCGGATGATAATATTGAATTGAACGGAGCGGCCTTCGAACGAAGACAGAAATAACAGATACGGTAAGTGTTTGAGTTGAGGCGATATATTGGCTGGGGGGGGGGAGGTTTCCAAGGGAAGAGTGATTTTCCAGAGCAATATACTTCCAGAGCGGTCGCTTTCCAGAAATATTTCCCCGGCTGTTGGCTGTTGTTAGCGCCATTAATGCGAGGCCGATATTAACCCTTTCCTCAATAGCACCGTTATTCATTTTACCTTCAGGAATGGTTATGGAACGTCATGAAAAATTAGATAGAAATCGAATGAAGGAATGGTGTGTATATATATATATATATATATATATATATATATATATATATATATATATATATATATATATATATATATATATATATATATATATATTCAGCTCTCGAGATATATCTTCAGTCTACTTATTAAACTTTTTTTTCGACGTTTCGAAACTATATTCTCATAATCATACACTAACAGCGAAAAATAAACTTTTAGTAAATTGTATTAAATATCACACCAGTCTAAATATAAAATTCACACTTGTACGAAGCTAATACATAATTGGTGTTCGCAAATTGATGATTACATGTTTTCTACCACAACACTCAATCCGAATACCGGTTCAATATTATCATGTACTCCTATTCTGTAAATATCGTTCAAGAGTGAACATTTTATTATCAATTCGTATCTATCATTTATGTATTAATTTCGTACAAGTATCACATTTATATTTGAACTGCTGCGGTGCTTAGTATAATTCACTGGCACTCAATGGCACTTAGAATTTTTCACTTTTAGGGTAGGATTATGAGAACAATTTGTCTTGAAATATCGCCAAAAAATGTTTAGTAAATAGACTGAATCTCAAGTACGGAAAGTAAAACTTTTTTCATGTTTTTTTTAAAAAAATGTATTTATTGAAATTTACAACTGTATAATGAATACATCAAGTAAATATAATGAAAGATAAATAATGTCCCGAGATAAAGGCAAGTAGAGAAACCAGCCTGTGGTAGTACTCAAATTATTTTATTTAACTTATTTTATATTTATTATTCCTATGATGTTGATAATTTTTAAATATTTTTATTTTGAAGAGAAAAGTTTTAATATTTTATTTAACAATCATGGAAGGGTTTCTCTAAAGCGATGTTGGTTGCGTGTAGATTTAGTTTATTCTGTAATTCTTTGTTGTTCCTATTCGACCCGGATGTTTACGATCATTCTGGCTATTGTAATTTAATTTGTTGCTGCACGGAATATTCCTATTGTTGCTCTTGATAATCAGTTCCCCAGACCCATCATCTAGGAAATTCTTCGTCTTCCTGGGGTTTTTCCTCGCATCGTTATCATTATGTGACGGAAATATTGGAGCTTGCGAATATTTATCGTTATTCATAGCTCAGAATCTTCATTTATTGTGAGGCAAACGTTTTTATTAGACTTCTGGTGTGTCTACGGAATTCTTGGGATTTTTTTTTTAAATTTAGCTGAGAAAAAGAAGTCTTACTTTTATATTAACTCTTAAAAATCATAATTTAGAGAATAAATATAAATGTAGAAGATCTTGCATTCTCTATACTGCAATTATATATTATGATAATTTCTTTTTTATTATAATGCAATTGGGAAAAACCACAATGCAAAGCCTTATGTTTCAAAAATACACCCACTTACCAGTCGACGTTTCGCCTATTCAGGCATTATCAAGACAAAAAAACAAAAAGGGTTATGTGAATCATCTCGAAGAAAAAGGTGCAATACATCCCAACGATCATCAGCCCAAACAGGTTCCAAACATGAGACAGCACCCCACCACCAAGACGTTCAACATACAACTGAAAAGAAGGTAATACGCAACCAGCTGGGAAGGTTATAGAATCAGCTGATCCACAAAACATATCAAGTAATACTAACCTACATAAATTTCTACACATTAGCAAAGTTAGCCAATTTTTCCTTTTAAAATATTCAACGTTTCCGAATAATATTGGTTCAAATTTCTACAATCTGTTTTATAATTAACCGAAATGTCAATCTTTTGGGTGCTGTCTCATGTTTGGAACCTGTTTGGGCTGATGATCGTTGGGATGTATTGCACCTTTTTCTTCGAGATGTGATTCACATAACCCTCTTTGTTTTTGTGTCTTAATAATGCCTGAATAGGCGAAACGTCGACTGGTAAGTGGGCGTATTTTTGAAACATAAGGTTTTGCATTGTGTTTTTTCCCAATTGCATTATAATAAATAATAGTGTTTCGTTTTGAGTTTTTGGCTATATTTTAGTGATTTCTTTTTTATGTTCATCCATAGCTTCGGAGACCAAAACACATTTCAGATTCCTTCTCACGATTACATATCTATGGACTAATAACGCTGAATATCTGAAAGTTGCAAAATTGAACTCATTAAAATGTAGTTAGCTTATAATGATAATTAAATTTCCAATTTGTATTTTAATGATTGCTAGAGAAATTAATAGTGTACATTGAGACCGATTGTTCTAAAATTGAGTAATTTTTTTTTTTAAATAATCACTAATTAAACTTTTTTTCATGTTTTTTATATACCCCCGTGGCTCTTGGAATATTGCCTTGTGTAGATAACATTAAACTATAATAAACTCACTCATAGTGCACACTGTGCTCCAGTAGAGGAGCTGCTAAAGAGGCTTAAGTTAATGAGTTAAAGAGGATTTGAGTTGAGGTATACTGTGGAGGTTGGGATGCTCCACCAAGCCACTCATTATCGATGATAGCCTCCTATCTTCCTTACTTCGGAAAATAAACTTGGTAAGGAGTCAGCGTTTTCCTTACCTGCGTTTTCCTCCGTGGTTCCCTGTATTTCCTCAGACCTTTACATCGACATAGTTCGCCCTCATATCTGCAGAACTATCGGCATATCTGCCCTCTTCTTAAAATTCAAGTTCAGAAGGAAATTCCATGCCCTTAGTCCTTTTATATGTGTAATTAGCTCATGATTTAAATTTAATTTTACTTCTAGACTTATTTGACTTTTTCTTTTGTGTTAATCGGTTTAAAAATAATAACTTTAAGCATTACAAGGTAAGTAAGGACCTTGGCTTGAGTACATGATAGAGAGTGAACTAATTCGAGGACAATGGTTGTGTAAGGAGGTGATTTGTTTCAGATCACGCTCAATCGCCAGGTTTTCCCCAAATTATGGTTGCCCATTATAAGAGGCAGGGTGTGCTTCAGGGGGATCTGTAGATCCTATAGGGTCCATGTAAGCAGATAACATACATGGAAGGCAATCGGCTTTACTTCTTTAGCGATTTACTATTGTTTATTAATTAAAAATATAAATTTTTTCACAACAAGTTTATGGGAGGAGGTGTAATGATATTCTTTTCTTCTCTATTGAAGCGATTACCACCCACCTTAAGTCTTCGCATATGTACAGAAGTGTGATGAAGCTAAGAATAAGCTTAATTAATAAATACTTCGTTTGTCATGTCTCTTCCCACCTCTGACTCTTTCAAAGATTTTTCAGTTACCCATCACAAAGGACTGAGTCAGCTACAACCTTATTGATGTAATAAATACAAAAACGAAATTTAGGAATAAAATACATATTTGCTTCATTTAGCTGTTCTCAATTTTTATTGTTTTTAACTTTTAACGCATTAAGCTTTGGTAGCTATTCTTTATTATCTTTGTTCCGAAGACTATTCGAACTATGAATACGGCAGATCTAAAAAGATGTATAGAACCATTTTCTTAGATTTTTCTGTCTCAATTCACTTATTTTTTCTTTCTTATTCTCGGCATACCAGTACTGTATTAATGAAGGTTTTTTTTTTTAAACCGTCATGTCAATTGTAGAGCAGGGAAATCATGAAAGAACCTAGGGATGAAAAAAGCCAAGGGATGGAAAGCGCAGTTTGCAAAACACTCATTAAAGGCTGCTTAACAACTGCAAAGATAGATTTATTGTAAACAAGAAAAAGGGCCATTAATCAATGATATGAAAATAATTAAAAAAAACATCACCACTAAGGTTTTCTAGCTAATGATTTATTGATCACTAGCATGCAAGTGGCATAAACATTTTTTTATTAGACGCTTTATGAAAAGTGAGATTGAAAGCCATAAAAATAAGTCACATGAAATAAGAAAGGAGTACCTGAGCTGTTCAAGAAAATGGTTGACATTTTTTGGCGGGAACCCTTCCTCGTGGTTGTGGACGTTTAGCGTAAACTGGCGGGAATGGCTCCATTACGCCAGTGCCACCTGAATCGCCTCCTTTATATGACTAACAACCTCACCATTTCTACCGCTATTAAGATAACTCCCGCTCGTTTAATTTTACTCTATGGCCACTTGTATCGCTTTAAAAGTGCTTTCGCTGCTCCCGAGGACCTTTATGGTCCGGCTTAAAGCAATCTTTTTAAATATATATGGTGTGGAAACAGGCAATGAAGAAAAAACAGTTTGCTTATCCGATGGTATAGGGAATTTCCCGCGAAATACCACAGAAGAGATGTGATTCCTTTTTGAAAATGGATAAAAATTACCCAATACGAAACCATTATAGATAAATCTAAGTATTAGTGAGAAATAATATTAATATTTTTCCCTTAGGGATACGAAATATTACTACCCTGTGAGTAGTAGTGTAAATATTGAGTATAACATTAACGGTTTAAAATAATAATTGTATTAAAAATAACTTCCGTAATGTTCTTAACGATGAATTGGAATGTTGTATGTTATAGTATCGTATTGTACCTCGAAGTTTCTTAAGACATTCATTTATTCTGTTAACATTCGTGAATCGAATCCATGGGATCTATAGACCCTCGTGATGCTCTCCCAGCCTCTATAATTTGCATTCTCGTAATTGGAGGAAAAACTTGTGATTTAAGCGTGATCTCGAGCAAACCAGCTGTGCCTTGGTAACAGTGCAGTCTCTACTATATTCTGAACCAATGTTTTAGTGTGATACTGATTTTTTTTAATTTATTTAATTTGCTTTTGTAAAAAAGGTTCTAATTCTTCAATAAAAACACTTTGGAAGTAGTTACCAGGATAAAATCTCTTGAAATAATTAATAAACATTGACCAGCTTCCAGAGTAAAAAAGTCTGATGATATTTTATTACGGTATTCAACCGTTCTTGGCAATGTTGTCAATAAGACGTAACACGAATTCGAGATTTTCCATTAATTAAAATTAGTGAAAGAAATGTCTTGAGAAAAGTTTGAACCATTTTTTAAATAATTTTTTTTAAAAACAAAGGTCATGTACCAAGAAATTATGACGTAAAATTATTATGTTACATAAAAATTATTAACTTTTTTAAATTCTGGAAAAAATTTCGGCTCACAATGAGTCCCCAGGGTTTATAGAGAAAGCGGACTGTTCCTTTTTTTTTTTGTTGTTTTTATTTATTTTTTTAGAACGACTTACTCGATACAATGTCACAACACACAAGGAATGTTTTTTAGATTAAAGCAGTAACTCATAACTCTGGATTAATGTGCCTGAACAATCGTTAAAAAATGCCATTACAACGTTTAGACAATAAATAACTTTTCTCATCCCTAGGAGGCCATTAACAAGACCAATCAGCAGTTGTCAACGGCCAATTTTAAAATTGCTCCATAAATCAAAACTGTTACCAAATAAAAACTTTTTTCATTTCCATCTTCCTTTCATGAATTGATTAAAACTTTTCCCCTAGCGAATCAGACTTTTCGGACGAAATTAGAAATATTCTAGGGAATTAAACAGCTATATTTTCCTGAGAGTGCTAACGTATGGAATTCGTATTAAACGACTGCAATAAACCAAGTTTAAGTGGTTCGCTGCGCAGTGGTTTACCTTCGAGATGTGTTGACCTTTCACGCTCCCGCCGTTGAGAAAATAGCGAGGAAATTGATCCCTCCAATGTCGGTTCTGTAAAATATTCAAGACTTTATGAAATGAAGGGCTAATCCGGAAGATGGATTAATCAAATATTAGCGATTTTATATAGGTTTTTAAGTTCATTAAATAATCAAAACACTTGTTATCAATTCAACACTTGCTTCAAGATTGGTAGAGGATGAACATATGCCGTTAACACACGGTTGGGTGTATTGTAAATAAGATTGAACAGATATAACATGGGTATACAAGAGATTTTCTTATGTGATATAACTAAGTAGTTTATTGACTTTGCACTAGATCAAATTTAGAGACTACTCTCATGTATACTGTAGAGTAACTACCACATCTCTCTACTCTCTACTCTCCACTCACCTACCTCTTCTACTATCTTAATTTTAGAATTAGTATGTATACACGTAAAAGATGAAGGAGTTTTATTTTCCTGACAACACGGAGCATTGATCAAACTTCCTTGTTATAAATCAAATATATATATTGTTTACTTTAGGTCGTTGCCATGTAAATATTCGAAAGGAAAATAGCTACATACTAGGAAATACATACATATGCGGTGGCATAACAATGAGCTGTATACTAATGTTAAAAAAATATCCCATGCAAGGAGAAAAAGGAGAACTGAATTTGATGGTCTTGTAACCCATACGATTGACTAAATGGATGTTTACTTTTTTTTTTTTTTTTTGTTTTATTTACAACTGGTATTATATTACATCAAGTAAATCTGCTGTATGAACAAAGGACATGAACAAAAAATCACTTGTGGAGAAACTATCCATTGATAGCACTCCAATTTATTTTAAATAAAAGAATACCAAGCCAGCCTGGTTCGAAGAAGTAGAAAAAGACTAACACGATATGTAGATGACCTGTGAAGAAATTCATGAAAGCTTTTTTGGTATGGAGTATGGATTGGAAATTGCTGCAGATGATCAGAAAAAAATAGGATTTTTCATACTTTTTGTCTATTATGAAAGAAAGAATCTAACCTAATGGAGAATTAGGTTTCGAGTCGAATGATAGTAAAAACCGCAAAATATTTCCAAAACACGATGTTTGATGTGTTGTAAACTTGGCATTGTTCTAGTAATCATGTTTGTACCACGGTTAATCTTAATGGGCCCTAATTTTATATTTCAGAACTAATTAAATTTCGAATCTACGGGTTTTAATATCCGAGTCTTCTCTGTAATACGCCTTAAAAGCAACTCTCTAAAGCATTAAAAGTTGTTTAGAATTCGACTTCCAGCCGACATAAGAAAACGGAGAATCCAGTCCAATATTAGGTGTCCACTAAAGATGACCCCAGACAGAATGGCCAAAAGTGTTCACTTATCCCAATAAATTGAAAATTCCGAACACGTGAATTAGTGAGACAGAAAAGGGATATTTAAGAGCTCAAGAGACTCCGGATGGCATTGAGGGACTTTCTTCACCTAGGAAAGAACTTCTCAGGGCAAAAGAAGGCTCAGGGCATTCAAGAAAGGCCAAAAAGAAAATCGGGACATGGAAGGGAAGCAAAAATACGAGGAACAAATGATAAAGATTTGGAAGTGGAGAAAAGAACTGATGTAACAAACGTAGTCCATAGTGGGTCAGTCATAAGAAAAATAAAATGAATGTAAATTGCTATCAATAAATAACTGATGAATGTATTTACATATATAACGAACGATGGTAGTCACTTTAAACAAAAATGTTTCTATATTCTCTCATTTTGCACCGAAACAAAACGCTATCCCATAGTATCATTTTGTCACTGCTCAAATGAAAATTAAAAATATTTTTTCTTGTCCGTGATATTATCTTCCAGTATTTTTCCCGTTGATTGGCAGTAATTGCGTATGTAATGGACCTGTTAAGTCAAGGACAGAATCAAGTGATTACATCTTCTTTTCTTTCTTCTCCTGTCCCCTACCATCCGTGCCCTCGCTGTCAAGTCAGAGATTGAAACTTGATCCTTCTATAGAGACCATCTCGAGATTGAAAAGCCAAATCCTAAGCCAGAAACCTGCAAGGGATGTCCTCATCCATACTCCACCCAAATGACACTGCCATCACAGATGTTCCTGGTATCTGGTATCTTGCAATGTATAAATACAATAAAAATGAATCAAACTAATGTTTATTAACACTAATATTAGTTTCACGCTGTAAGATATTAAAATATAATACGATATAATATACTTATTACATTATAACAATATTGTTTACGCTGTAAACAATAAATTGCAAAAATTTATTGCTTAGAAAGTTCAATAACAGGAGCCAATAAATCGGCACGAAGGGCGGTAAAAATACACTATTGTTCACACTATTTTCAACGGTTGTTACAAAAATGACGTTGCAGTGGTGGTCTTTAGTATACTCGGTACATCAATAAAAATAAAGTACTTTGTTTTTAGTATGTGATAATTGAATATTTCCAGACGTACTCATGAGCTTTCACTAGATTAACGACATTAATGATCGAATTATCTTCTCTTCTTCCCGTCATATTCACAGCTCAAAATATCAAATGTACCAATTGCTGAGACCGATAAGTTGTTCTTAGAGAGATATGTCACTTGTGATATGAGGCCATGATTGCCTCCAGGCACATCTGCATAGAATAGGCATCGCAGAATCCGATAATTGTCCCATTTATCTTCCTGGTGTAACGGACGGTGCACTCTTACGACATTGCATTGGTCTTAAAGATATACCACACAATGATGAAGATGCATAACTTTATTGGGTCGGCGGCGTATGTCAGAAATGCCACGTGCCTGGCATTGGATAAATAAAAAATTAAAAAGATATGTTGCGCAATCTCGTTTGTATGAACCTTCGTTATCGTCTTCCTTTAAATTGCATGAAAATGTCTTTATCGTATATAGCTTACGATAAATCGCTGATCTTACATCGCTTTTATACTTATTTCCTCCAATTGGTAAATTTAAGAGGTATAATCCGAAGCGACGGTGAAGTGAATATTCTAAGGGCAATCTTTCACGTTTGGGTTGGGAAGTTTGCATATAAATTTTCGCACAGCCGTTTGTTGTGTCGGCATCGAACCTCCACATCGAAGCTGCTATATTATTATTTTTTCTCAAGATTGCTGGGTTTACATCTGCATTTCGAAAAATATTTACGGCACTAAGAAGATTGAACGTATTTGAAAGTTTTCTTGTAATTCTGAAGCAGTCTTTAGCATGCTTTATATCGTGTTATAACTTTTTCAGCATATTTGAAGAAACGGCGAAATTAAAGTCACCAGTATTTTCTCCAGAAAATTCATTATTGTTGTATTATGAACATAGTCATCACAGTTCCTGTTGATATAAACAATGCACAATTATGATAAAGTTCAAATAAATTAATAAGAGAAAAGGCGACAGCAGAAACAGAAAAAAAAATCTTAAAGAAATTAATTACTAACTTTGCGAATCATTGAAATTTATGTCAACATTTACTAATTCGTTCTGTACCAACACTCCATTTATAAGATAAATATTTGAAAATCATTCACGTGTATGAATAGATCAGAGAATTTAGTATTGCAACACAATTTTTTTAATTTGAAGTGCATACCCTACAGCTTAAATATTAAAAATAATTTAGGTAAATATAGGGGAATCGGCTCTTTAGTGTAGGTCGCTAAATAATATACGGAGGTGAGCTGCTCTAAACTTAATATAAAAGTTAACATATTCTTTAAAGAACTCTGAACTCCAAAGTGTTTTATTAATGCAGTGCTCGTTCTAATATTTATGTAATTCGTTCCAAGCCGCTCTGTAAAAAGTTTCTTTAATATCTTAAAGTGTTTATATTTTTTTTCGGTGTGCCTTAAAGTGATTTTTTAAAATGTGTCGTTCTCTTTGTGAAAATATTTCGTTTTTCTATTCAATGCTTATGGCTATGGCTATTAGACGGAGGTTTCACCAGAAGTATGTACTTCAGAACTATTAGGAAGACAAGGAGATTACAAAGAAGATATTTCAGATTAAATTATGAAAGTGTTGAATATTTTTAACTATTATTATTGTGCGGGAGTGGATTTGAAACGTGGCCGCTAACGCTGAGAGGTGAACAACATCTCAAGATATTCGAAAATAAGGCGTTGGGTAGAATATTCAGTCCAAAAAAGGAGAATTTAGGAGATTACACGACGCGGAATCGCGAAGCATGCACCCGGTCAGTAATATTCAGGTAATAGTGTCACGAAGATTAAAATGGGCTTGTAAAGTTGTTGGGCTTAGTAACGAACGCATTTCTAAAAATTCAATAAGGGCTTCATTGACTGGAAAGCGCCTGAGGGTTAGACCAAGGCGTAGATTGGAGGATTGTGTTAATCAGGTGGATATGGGTTTGGTCCGTGGGCAGAAGTTTGTAAGCTGAGATTGGTAGTATCGGCATCGAGCCTTCGGGTTCGCTTATTCGCTTATTATTATTATTATTGAGCCATTTGTTAAAATTCTGAATGAATGATTTGAGGTATAGAAATTTTGATACATTAAAAGTAAAATTTGCAAACTTAGTTGAAAATAACATTTTAAAAATCACGGCCTGGGATTTATACTAAAACATTTATTAGTTACTACAAATACTGTATGTTAAAAGTTTAAGGCTTTGAGAAGACTTGAGTGAAGTTTTATCGAAGCTCTTTGAACCGTTACGTTTAAGTTGGTTTTCCTCCTGGCGTTACAGTGTAAAGAAACGGTTTCTCCATCACACACACAAGTTTCCTGATTCGTTGCACAGGCTGGGAATATACGACGGAAATATATAAAACCAACCAGAGATAATCCTACAGACAGACCAATAAAAAAATGTTTTTTGTTTTTTTTAAACTTCTTTAGCTGCTTTTAGAGAAATTTTGTTAAGGGGAAAGCGTTTGCGTTCACCGGCATGCACGAGACTGTCGAAGCCTAGCGGTTTGTGCATGATTAATAAAATTAATTTTAATCAAATTTATATAAGAATAATTATATTTAACTAATACCATCAATAACTAGTTCAAGTTTTCTTTTTCTTTAAAAGATTTTATTTACCATAGTTAGAAGTATTGTTTTACGAAATTATTCTTTATACGATTATTATTATTATTATACGAAGTATAAATGATCTAAGTATTGTTGAATTTAACGATGATAATTATGCTAGAATAAAACGAAAATAAAATCTTGAACAAATATAATATTTAATACATAATATAAATAATATGACTATATATTAATTACCATTTCAATTAAATTATTGAAATTAAGTGTTGAGCTTCATATGTCTTGATTAATAAATAAACTATCGTGTTCCCAATGAAACTACAAAGTGAGGAGCTGTGGGGAATTATCAATAATACTACACAGCGGATTACAGTTTATTGAACTATATACATTATATAGGCTAACACACGGAGACAAACTCACATCGCCATTAGGGAACATTCTAACCAAGTGATTTTCCCCTCCACACGGAATTGATTATAACACTATACATCGATACAGAACATAGACTACTTGAAAATGCATAGTACAATTATTGTTCAGATTGCCAGGTTATATGAAAACCGGACGTAATAATTGTAATTTACTAGTTTGAAATTTAAATAATAGGGAATTAGTGTTATTGGCGTTGGTAATAATGCTAAAAATGAAAATAAAGTTTATTAACATCTATGTAAATACAAATTTAAGGTACAAATAATATAACTATATACTAATTATTATTCCAATTAAATTATTAATATTTTTGTTTTGAAGAGAAAAGGTTTGTCCTGGTTTTCTCTTCAAAACAAAAACAATAAAAATAATCACCATCAAAATAACAATTAATAAAAATAAATTATTGATAATTCGTATTGAGCTTGTGCAGTTTGATTGGTAAATAATCTAATTAAAATTTATATAAATATTCTTCAGTGTATGTGAGTGAAAACCAAACTAATGTTAATAAATTAAATTTACAAACTTTTTTTAAAAATTTATTTATTAATATTTACAACTGTACTACAATTATACAACAAGTAAATAGAATGCGTGTTACATAATGACATGAGAATGACAAGTAGAGAAACTACCCACTGGTAGTACTCAAAAAATTTACAAACTTAAAATTTAAATAATTTAAACTATAATGTATTTAGAAATTCAAAAAAGAATACATTCATTCCAAAGTTTTGAGTTTTCACTTCTGTCGGCAGTGCTCATGTCTTATTTAAATGGTTTTTTTAAATATTTAAAACATTGCAACAAATTAAAAGATAGTTCAAGAAATTTATTGCTTTACAATTGAATATAAAGCAGTATTTTTTTTTTAAACACTTTATTGAAACATTACAATCTGCCACTTGTGGGCAGTAAGTAATGGTGCTATGTAGCTTACAATCATTAATAAAGTAGTAAAATCATATATTTATAATAAATACATCAAGTATGCAAATATATAATACGTGGTGACTTAATATATCCGAATCCCTCCTAACCTTGAGACATCCCCTACACTATGTGTTGTCCCAGATTATTGTCAGGACGGCGTCGTATCCTGGTACATCCTCCCCGGTCGTACCAGTGGCCTATTGAAAGATATTCTTTTATATCTCGGCTTTATATTGCCAACGATCCGACCATAAATCAGCGCTCTTCCCATTCTTGCCTTTTCAATAGTGTCCTTCTATACCGAACTTGCGGCATCGGGCCTCAGTGTCGCTTGGATATTGTTATTAATTTCAATCGTATTATGAAATATTACCTCTCCAGAATTATAATAAATTTATTTTCTGCTTCGTAAAATATCTTATTTCCTGTGCAATATTCACTATTTTTATAGATTACGATACTAATCCGGAAAGTGAGAAACATAAGATCCGTTTACATATATCTGCGGAGTATCATTGAAATCAGATTTTTTTAATATTCTCATTCCTTTCATTCTTTGAGAATTAACCCATATTACCAAATTTCTGAAAAATATTCAAATTTCAAATGTTGAAGAACTAATCCAGTTAAATTCTTTAGAAACAATATTTAAGGAACAATGGAAATTTTTAAACAATAAAAAGGAACGATTTTATGATAAATGCAAATTATCATAAAATATAAGTCTCCAGGTGCTCATCCAGCCTTCATTATCAGAGCATCTAAAACTTCAAATGTAGATAAACTAGTTCAATTAAACTGGAGAGACTTATGTTTCAAACTCCTAAAGAATGATAAAAAGCAGGATTTTAGAATGAATGAAAATTGTATTAATATTTGGCTGAAATAATTGACAAAGATAAGACGCCAAATTAAGAAAGTCCAACATTAATTAACATTACCATTAATTATTAATAATAACAGATCCCATTCTATTAATAATTGTTTTACATAAGTAGCCGGTCAGCTTAGTTGGTAATTGCTATGCCGAAGGTTTCGAGTTCAAATCCGGCTATGACAGATAAATTATTTAATTTGTAAACCGGATGGGTCGTGTTGGATCTACAGATACTCCTGGGGCTCAATCAGCCTCTATAATGCGGGTACGCTTTAATGAGGAACAATCTGTCGGTTGAGCGTGATCTCGAACAAATCAACAAGTTATGGAAGGAGTCATAACTGTTGACCTAGAAGCTATACCATGTGCTGCACTCAAGACTTTTTTTTTAAGTATTTTTTTATAATGTTATAAACTATTAATAACATTATAAGCTGATTTATTTTGAAGTTTTATTTAAACTCCACCTTCTTATTTGTAACTATCAGAAAAGAAACATTTAGAGAACATGATAATGATGAAAGATACCCAGGCAAGTTAGGCGTGAGGAGAATTCCGGCATTGAATTATTCCCTTAATTCAAAAAAGGAGATCTCTCATTCATAACCTCTTCAATGTTCTCTAATGATCATGCAATTTATCAGAATATTGTTATACCCCCGAAGATTAGTATGGAAATGGGAAGGATGCTTATGTGTTGGCCGATGAAGTGTGGTGCTAATGTTTGGTTACTTACTTTGGTTATCCAGAAGCTTCTATCATTATTCTTAAATGTTTTGATTTTAGTGAACCACAAAAATAAAATATTTTGTGCTCAGATAGGCTTAGGTAGCTAGATTATACTGTTAGATATTTATTTTATTCTTCCTGATTCAGTTCTGACGATTTTGTATTTTTATTTTATATGATTAAAAAAGTTTCATTTATAAATTATCTATATTTTTAGAGTTAGATGGAATAATCGGAAATCATTAACTGAGTTAACTAAAACAAATTAAAAAAAATCATGTTTATCACATCACATCAAAATAAAACACTGATTATTACAGCGCTGGTAATAAAGCTGTATAGGTTCAATGGAGAACTGATAAAAATGAACACAATAAGAAATCTGAAAATAAATAAGAATAATAAATATACTATAAATTTGTAATCATCAACTTCATATCAGACTTCAAAGTTTTTACTTTCAAGAACATCTATTTATCTTTATACTAATTATTATTTGATGCGACAAATTAATATAAAATTTTACTTTTATGTTCGAAATGAATGATTTAGGCTCTTTATAGTTCTATGAACAATTGATTAGTTTTTACTACATTTAAAGGTTCCTAAAACTCTATGGTTTTGTTTGTGCGTTTTTTAGACTATGATAGAAATGTTTTATTAAAATTTTAATATATCGAATCAGTAAATAATATAATATCATAATATTAAATATATTATATTGTGTAATATTTCTTATAATACCTTAATTATTGTAGTGAATATTGGTTGAATCGATTAATTTAATTAATTAAACAAAACATTGAGAATTAAGTAAAATATATAATTTAAACTAATATGAAAGGCTTAATAATGCAAATTAGTGAATTATTTTAGTTCTATTATAATTAAAATGATGTATATTTAGTAAAGCAAGCCATCCTAAGGGGCCATCCCAACCAAACAGCCCGCATTACTTTGCTGCGTTGCGGAACTGTATTTGCGAGAATTGAAGGCTGACGGCTCCCCTTCTCTATAAACACACCGGACACCTTAAGAGCCAAAAGAGAATATTGTATTTTTCTCTAGGACCTAAAAGGTTTCTATTTTTATATAATATAATATTTTCGCGTATTACTTTCTTTGTACTTTTATTATCTTTGTAGTACATAATATTCTATTATTTATAATAATAATAATAATAATAAGCCCCTTTAGAATAACAATACAGATATTAATTTAATCATAATATTTGCCGATTATCAATATCTTTGGAATTAACAGTTAAGAAAGATGTATAATATTGAAATAATTAACAATTTTCTTTCAAATTCATTATAAAATACAGGCAAACGCTATGTTTATAATACTTTGCACTTAGTTAAGAGTGGTATTAACCCCATATTTTATTATGAAATAATAATAATTACATATTTCAAAATATTTTACGGTTTTTTTAGATCTTTTACCATACGAACTTACGATATCTTATACCATATCAAATAACAGCTCATATTATTTTATATTATTATAAATTCAATTAAATCAATGTAATGAGGTAAATTCCATCGAAATTTCATTTTAATTTTTATGGCTTATTTACGTACTTTCTTAAAACTCTGCTCAAAATTTTTCTTTCCCTGAAATCATAAAACTTAATATTAAAGTAATGAATTGATATAAATGTCATACAGTTTTTCATGGATGTTAAGTACCACAGACATCTATTTCATTATAAATTGTTGAATCCGAAAACTAGACAAAGAATTTGATTTTTTTTTAAGCTCTAAAATAACTTTTTATTATTTTTAATGATTTCGTTCTGGATAACTTCTTCCAAACTGTTTCTATGTAACGAAAAATTAAAATGTTTACAAATAAAAAAGAACCTTGTACTATTACCTAATATAACCTAGTAATATTGTATTTAGCATTTGGTAAGGGCTCTACTGTTTCAAAGCCAACAATTGTGCAAGGAATAGGGTTTGCCCAAGATCACGCTAAACCACTAAGTTTTTCCCATAATTAAAAGTACCCACTTTTAATTAAAGAGGTTGTATGAGACCAAAGAGAGTTTTTGGACTCCTAAGAATTATTAATAAATTATTTATCTATCACATCCGGTCCAGATCACGGATTTCAAAGATCAGTAACCCAGTGCCCTACTTTCTGAGCTACCCGTCATCTCTTTACAAACAAAACATGAAAAAATACAAGAGTATAATATGAACACCTGTCCTTCCCAGCTTCGATTGACATTAAGTTACGGCAAATCAATACATCGACTCAGGCATCAAGTTTGACAGGAGAATCGCATTGAATCTACCTGTCAAAAAATATCAAGCTCAGCCAATAACTAATACTGACATTTAAAAAAACGAGATCTAACATTTTGATGAATCTCTTAAAACAATATCAGTTATATTGATGAGGATTGAAAAAAAAAATTTACTCAGGTTAATGTTTGTTGCATGAAACAAATGAAAAACAATTAAATATTTTTATTTAAAGAGAAAAGATTTGTCCAGAGCCGGGATTCGAACCGGGGTCTCTCACGTGTCCGTCGTGGTGCTCTGCAAATAAATATCCTTTTGATGTATTTTCATAAAAGTAGTGGAAAGTGCCATATTATAGTCACAGCTATAAAATAAAATACTTTTTATTTTGGTTTCAAAACTCCGAATAAATTCTCGCACATCTAATTACGAATAGATTTCACAATCCACTGCTCAAACGATAGCCAAAAATAAAGCACAGTAATATTTTACGCTTCCCTTGCCCTTTTGAAGATATTACTTGCACTCCCTTTTGTTTGCAAATTATTTGCAAGGCTAAATATAACGAACCGTTTGAAAGTGTAAACTTTTTAAAGTCTGATACACGTTTTAATAGTTAAAATAGTTATACATTATTATTTTTTTTTTAGATTATATATACCTCTATAAAGTTGATGCTTATGGCATCAATACTAGCATTTCAAGGATTAATGTAGAAAAGAAAATTGAATATGACAAATCAAAGCTCTAAGTGCTTTGAAATATAACGCATTCATATAATGAGAAAATAAAAAAAAATTCATTTGTTGATTCATTTCTAAAAATAAACATTTCAAAAATAAAGAAGAGAAAATATATTAGTCAAAATTACTTACCTTCCCCATCTAAATATCATTATTAAATATTTATGTCTGTATGAATATGAAATATTTATATAACAGATTTGATATATATGAAATGTTTATAATGTATGAATATTTATTTCATTAAAAAAGAACTCTATAGGTCCCCACATATCTGTATTTGTCTACATAAATCCGGTTAAACCGGAAAGCAAAAAGCACCAGAATTTCTGTATTAATTTAAATCTCATGTTAACTATAAACTTATAGATATTATAATTAATCAGTAGCTCATTTTTATTATTAATCTGTGATGAAGTTATGTCTATTGTTACTATGTTGCGGAGCTCTTAACATACATGATTTTATTTAAACGTAAAAGCGATCTTTCGGTTTTTATTAACACTAAAAATATTAGTAGTGGTCTCACTGATCCAAGTTAATTAAAATATACACATTTTTTAATTTTATAATTTACCATTTTCGTTATTCACCCAATTATTCTTCATTTCTGTACCACGTTGGATTTCCATTTAGTTTTAATTTTGATGGTGTTTGTAATTATTGAAAACTTTAACATAGTCATTTGTTGGAAAAAAATCATTAATCAACGTATACGGTTTATATAAGAAGAAAAAAAATACAAAGAATTTAACGATATTTTTATTGTCATATTCCGTATATGAATCTATCGTCACCTGTGAAAAACAGCAATAATAAAATTTAATTCTTTGATTTATAATGATTCTAAAGAAACATAAGCACTTAAAGTCGTTTTATCACAAAAAAATTTAATTATATTTAGAAAGTTAAAATCGTTGATGGACAGCAATTGTGCAGGGAGGTGATTTGCCCTATAACACGCTCAATAGCTATGGTTTTTCCCCAACTTATAGAGATTATAGAGGCTGGTTGAGCCCCAGGAGGGTGTCCATATACCATAGGGCCCATCTCTGGTTATAAGTTATTATTATTATTGACTGACAATTATCAGTTACAATTATCAGCCACACCTAAATTTGGACCCTTTAGCATGGCAGCTCCTGAGCTACCCCCTACTTTTGGTAAACAATACAAAATAATTATTAATAAGGTTAGGGCCTGTTATTATTACTTAATAATGATATTGTTAATTTTTGTTTGATTTTGATTTTATTCATTTGGTGTCTATTTATTAATTATGATAAATAGAGTATTGTGTCATATAAATAAATAATTATTGAACAGAACTGGTTTGTGAATATAATGGAATAAATATATATTGAATAGAGTCAGATGAAAATTAAATGGTCATAAAATCTATGTACATACGTCTTAGAAACCCGTAGGTATAAAGCAATGATGAACCCTTATAGCTCTGTTATTTGTGGGCTGGCTGAAGCTATATTTAGCTCAACCCGCCCAGTTATACCGCGTTTGCTCCAGCCCCGCTGTTAATTGGCCTGTATTTATCTTACTAATGGTCGGTAACACCAGAAGCTTATCATCGACTAAGACGCCCTCTTTGTGGTGAACAATAACCGCTGTTATTATTCTGACTATGATAAAATACTAAATATAAAAAGTATGTTTTTAAACACCTAAAGCCATAAAAAATCAGGAGAATTCGTAATCGATATATTTCAGAGGAAAATGATTTCAATTTACAATAAAAAATAATATGTTTTACTGTTCAGATAATACCTTACTGAAACTTGCTAATAACCTCATACTTTTAGTTAATACATAACTGACACATATATTAAATAATACGTAATACACTGGATGCCGTTTGTTTTAAAAGGGGCATTATATTATAACTTCAGTTTATACATATAAAATGTACAGTATATGTACTATATATCTACTAATATTACATAGGTCCTAATAGATACTTAGTACATACAGGAGGTATCATATTGGTTCGTATAGATAGTAGATGTACATAGTTAGTCTGTACCATACAGGTTCATGTTAGCAGTAGAGACTGACAATAAGTATTATATAGACATAACCCACATACAGCGGAGGTATCGTATAAAAAGCCTGTACCACTGCAACCCTTACGGTCCTGGGGTTCAGTACATGGTAGAGACTCTATTGTTTCATAGACAACAGTGGGCAGGGAGGTGATTTGTCCTAGATTACGCTCAAACGCAAGATTCCCCTCTTATTTTAGGTACCCACTTTATATAGGTTGGGTGATCCCTGGAGGGTATCAAATCCTCAGTATGAGTAAACAATGCCTCGAAAAGGTTAAAAACAGCGTTCACAATGGTAATGTTTGTGCCCCCGTTTTATTATTTGCCTGGAATGGTATGAATCAACAAGACAAACAGTGGCTACGGCCTCAACAAAACAAAGCAGCCCTAACCGTGTGAAGAATGGTAGGGCTCGTCGCTCCCAGATGGGAAAAGTTTGCAGGGCGTCCCGCAGGGAGCTATTTTATGCCCCATAACAGCAATATACTTTCATATTGCCAGTGTATTTCTCGATGGCTAACGTGTTGTGAATATTCCTATTGTCAACTATAGTAGAATAGAATAGAATAGAAAAATAATTTTATTCTGGGACCAGGTCTCCTTAGAATGACAGAGATGCACAAATTAAAATAAATATTTATCAGTCCAAAGCCCTACATCAGAATAAAACAATATTTACAAAATTAAATAACTAAACAGGTATGTTTTAGTAGAGAATCAGAAAATTTAATCAAAATTAAAAAACAGACAAATTTATAATAAAAAGAAATTGGCTTATGGGAAAATAAGTGAATAAATGATAGCACGTTATAATAAAAAAAGTATATCATTATGAGTGAGGAATATTTATAGTAGTTCATTAATCGATCAAGTTGAATACATCTATAAATTATTTATTGATTATAAAGCACCTGTTTCGAAATTTAGAAGATGTAGGAAAAGTTTGGATTTAAATGAGGTTAAAGAAGACGCATGACGGATATCGAGTGGGAGTGAGTTCCAAAGAGAGATAGAACGGGCGAGAAAGGAACGCTCAAAAGTTTTGGTTATATGGGAAAGGATATAAAGATCGGAAGGGCGAGATCTTGTGCCCTGGGATTGGATAGAGGATTTGAATTGCAGGAGACTATATATATAAGATGGATGTTGTGAGTTGATAGTTTGATATAAGTAAGAACCAAGGAAATAGAGTCTACGGATAGAAGGGAAGAGCCACTTTAACTTAAACTAACGGCGGGACACATGAGACCTTCTCGGGCGTCGAAGACAAATCGAAGCGAAGTGTAGTAGACTAGTTTAGTTGATTTTATTACTTGTTACTATGATTAACGACATATACATATATAGGGTCGTTTCAAAGGAAAGATTATTTAGTAAAAACAACTTTAGGAAATCAAAACAAATTTTTTAAAATATTTACCCTCATTTTCTATGTATTTTCCCCACTGAGTAATCAAATGTCCAATCATGAAGAATTCTGGTTTTTGTGATGAAATCAAGCCTAAAAATGCGTTTTTGACCTGAGAATCATTTTCAAAAATTGTATCCTTAAGGAAAATAAAATAGTAGAGACTGTACTGATCACGCACAACCGACAGGGTTTCCCAAAATTAAGGGTGCTCTCTTAATTGGGGCTGGGTGAGCCCATCCTTGACTGTTAACAGATTAAATGAACTAGCTGTCACGGCTACATTTGTACTCGGGATCATAACCATAGCGACTCAGCATGTTTATTTATGAAGCAGTAGAATTGTTTTGATGTAAAAATGTTTGATTTTCTGTGTTATCATAAAACAATAATTAGAAAAATAAATAGGTTCCATCTTCAACAGCATTTCCAATTTCATGAAATAAGTATACAGTAATCTAAACACTTGACATCGGAGATATATTCGCTAAAAAATAGGAAAATATAGGTTATAAAAAACACATTGCTTAAGTCCAAATTTAGTTTAAGTTAAACCACATTGTACGGTTCTTTACTAATTCCGTTCAGAGTTTATAATTTTTTAGAGCATTTTTCTCATTTTTTACAACAAAAACCAATGGTTGCTAAAGATAAAAACGTTAGTTTAAAATTCGATATTCGCTTGTCATAGTGAAAATCATTTAACCACAGACGGTTTATTCAATCTATTGTGCCGCTATTTGTCTCTTTAGACGTCAAGGTTAATTCTCTTTCAGGTTAGTTTCGATTTTTTTGCAACAGTTCATTTGCATTAATTGATAAAAAAAAAATAAAAAACGTTTTTATTTTTTATGCTTTCGGCATATAAAACTGATCAACACTCCATTTTCTGATTCATATTGATTCATATTGATTTGAAAAGTTTCTGATTGCGGTTAAATTAAAAAACAAATGTAGGATTTTCCATTTTTTTCTAGGGGGGCACCCTACACCTGGTTTTCTATACATAACTCTCTCCAGCTTCGTTATATCTATAGTCGCTCTTGTCAGAAGAATTAGAATATGTAAATCCTACGTTAATCGTATTCATGGCATTTTAGGCTAAGATTAAAATAAATAATAGATTAATTAAAGAATAGTATCCAGCAGCATGTCAGTCCGGTCTTCAATAAGTCACTTAATACAGGATACTCTTTCCTAGCTTTTTATATAAACCAATGCCAGTGTGATATTGCCTATGAGTATGTTGTGATTTCGGCGATAGTTGCGTTCAGTGTTTGGTTAATACGGAAATTATTAAAGTTTATTTGTATCCGGATCAAATATATTTCATATTGTGATTTTTTTTTAAATTTTATTATTATAATTTTTTTTTTGTCCACTTTGTTTATTCATTTAAACTTACTTTATGCTGTTATGGCTGGTCGGACGATGCTTCAGTGGGAAAGTTTATTCCTCTCCAAGACGCATTAAAGATCCCTATCCTAAGTATCTCTGGATAGGATAATAAATTCTCCATCGTCCGATCAGTCGTTAAATGAATAACAAATCTGTATTCGCACAGACGTGTAAACACAATTTTACGTCTCTTCCAAAGGACGACATAACCAAAGATTGTTTAATAAATTTAAAAAGTCGTAAAGTCACCTGCCGGACAGCGAATCCGCGATGTTGGGCATAGTGGATTCTCGCGCTATCCGCTATCTCATGGATGAACACTTTATTATTATTCAAGCAATAAATTGGCTTCTATAAATGAAGATGACTACTTGTGACTCATTTCCGTCTTCAATTACTCACCAACTACTCCTAACCAAGCAATATTAGATCAATGAACCTTTTAAAAGAAATATTCCCTAAGTCACTTTACAAGTAAATGCCGTATATTTTGATCACTAATTAATTCACTATAATGATTATCCGTACAGACTTATGGTACCCATGGATGGATCACAACAAGCGGAGACCCTCGACAGTGTAATGGACTTTGCTAAGGCGATATAGAGCGGGATTCAAGTTTGGAGTTCGCGGGGACGTGGCGCATTAGCGAAATTGGACACTTGATGGCGAAGCCAACGCTTGGGTATAATGGAGTAGTGGCCAGCCTCAATTCTACTTCGATGTTTTGTCGTTGTTAGAGGTGAAAACAATTTTTAAAGTGATCTATAAGTCATTGGTTTTGATCAAGCACTAAAAGAGATATGACAAAACATATGTGTACAGACAAAAAATCCCTTTAATAAAAAAGGAAGAATGGAGCGGGCTATCTCTGCGTGATAATAAAACCCGTCTGTCGTAGATAGATAATTTAATCTGTTAACTACAACGAATAGACCCTTTGGAATCTCTAAACGATCCGCCCCCCGTAAGGGTAGCAGAGATTGCACCCTTAGACAACTCCATAACTCATGATAACCATCTGACTTAATCTGACGCAATTAACTAAATACTCTGGGAAATTAATTGATGGAGGATGAACTCGGATGTTCATTGTGATAAATTATGTAGATCTGCGTTGCCTCCACTCGCGAACGAATGAAAGATGAAAGTTGTTGATCTCAACGTTTAATAATAATGATTGGTGTAAGGTAGGACCGCACGGGACGCTTTCCAAGACAACAATGAGATGATTTGCGACTTTTGCTAAAAAACAAATGACGCACAACATTTGTAACGACTTCACTGTTATACAAAATAAAACTATTACATGAAACGTGATTATTAAATATCAACTCGTTATTAACGGATGTAATATTGTAAATACATTACTATTAGAGATTTGTATTACTATATAAAAGGAAACAATTTATTATATGTGCAGCCATGGTGAATAAGTGGTTAAGTGGACTTATGTCTATAATGAGTTTTTAAGAGCAGTGGAATCGTGTTATTTTGCTCGTGCATAAATAGTTAAGTAAGGCATTGCCTTGAAATGGATTTTTTTAAATTTGTTTATATCTAGCGTATCCATAATAATATAAATAAAGGGTAATTTATTGATATAAGGCCTAGGGTGTTTAGTCCTTTTTTGTCCTTAAATATTTATATACTTTCAATTTCTATAATTTTATCAATTCATAACTTAAAAATTTATATATACAATTTCTATTTATATGGAAAACAACTACATTTGCAAGCTAATACCTGTCTGTACTTCAATAAAACTATAAATTTGACAGTTAGTCCTAAAATATTTATTTTTTCTTTATATAATTCTATCAAGTCATAGCTTTGAACCCCATATTTTTGATACAAATATACATTATTTTTATACATGAAACAATTTTGATAATCCAATATATTTTTTTGCTCTTTAATATCAATAGAAATATGGGATTTAGTTCAAAATATATATATATTTATTTATCTATTTTCATTCTTTTATCAACCCATAGCTTTAATATTCATATTTCCCTTTAAACTTTATTCTCTTAATTTTTTTTAAAAACTATTTTCAGTAAGATAAATTGGCCCTTTTATAACAGAATGTTTACCTGAATCAGGTGGCAATCACCCCTAAAGTTATCAACTACTACAAACAAGCCCCCTCCAACAGGAATCGAATATACCAGCTTTTCCTTATTGAAGTTTGGGAAGCACAATCAAGAGAATTTCCACGGAAAGGAGAATATATTTGTCTGAACAGAATGGGGGCAACAATTTCCTTCTTTTTAACACTTATTTTATCTCATAAATATTTATTTATGCTAAGAATACTAGTATTTCTCCAACTTTTAAAATAATGTTGGATATTTTATCTATAATAAACAATATGCTGATTTTATATTCACAAATTTAACTTGGATATATTTTTTCAGGTAAATGTAGTTTCTGACCCTTCAATGGCTTATTTTTTTATTAAGTTTTATCTTCTTAAAGTAAGGTATGTTTATATTATTATATATTTATAACTCTTAATTTTCCTATGAATTACGCTTAATCAACCTTAGATGATTTTATGTGAGAGTTAGATAGTCTGGGGGTGCAGTAAAAAAAAAACACTAAATAAGACAGACTTATTTATTAGATTATTTTATGTATTTATTTAATATCTGTATCACTGCCTCTTTTTATTTATTCGAATTTGATTCACACTGGTAAACAATTATGTACATGAATAGTTTATTGGGGTACCCTACTAGTAACTCTTTAATTTCGAATCAGCTTCAAAAAATATTATTTAAATAAATGTTTATTTTCTTATTATTAAAGCAGTAGGGTGTTAAAATTATGACATTTTAATTAAACCAGGATTTAATAAACTAATTGATGAAGTTAATGAAAGATAAATATCAGTTTTCTCCTGAAATAAATAACTTTCACAGTCTCATGTTTATTAAGTTAAAATATTTTCGAATTATAGTTTTCCTTTGAAATTCTATTTATTAATTATTCTAAAGTATTTCTTAATCGCATATTATTACAAAAAAATTATCGTAAAAAGCAGGATGTTAATTGTTGTAAATATTTTATTGCCTGATATTAGTAAAAGTAGAGTCTTAATGAAAATATCTTAAAAAGCACACGATGGTTTTTTACGATAAAACGATTTTTTTTATCATCATTCTATTCTATTGTTTTTTTTTTCACCAAAATCAATCAGAATATGTATAAGCATATAATCTTAAATGTAAATATCCAAAATATGTATAAGCATATAAAACATAGCATATATTTCGATAATCATTTCATCAATAAATAAAAGTTCGAACTAACTTTTCGAAGTATAGATAATATATGTTTGTTAAAACGTTAATTTATAGATGAAATGATTATCGAACTAAACAAATTTCCCCATAATTGCATTCTCTTTCTCATCCTAAAGTTCATAGTAGCTCGTAATTTTACAGAATATTGTTTTCTCTTTATATTTTTATCCACACGTCAAGGAATAAAACATTGGACAACCAGTAGATTGCCTATCAGAAATATAAAACAACAGGACATAAAAGGCATGAAGAAGAACAGTACCCAGCGGTTCCTCTCCCGTGGCTTGTTTCAATTTCCTATGATAAAAATCCCTCATCCACGTTCTTTTTAATCTCCTCCAAGTGTTCTCTGGCATGAGAGTCGTGGCCATTATTTCCATCAGTGAGTTTGGGTGTCCGTGTAGTTTTTCATGGAATCGTTTGTAATATGTTCTTGCTATTTTTAGTCAGTGTGCAGAATTTTTGTTTTGGAAAATATTAAAAGGGAAACGAGTGAAAAGTTAAAACTTGATGTGACTTAACTCCATGTGAAATAATTACTGATGAAGCTAATAAAGACTTGTTAAACACAAAGCTGTAGGGTGCTAAAATATAGATATTTTAATTAAATCTAAAGCAAATCACCGAAATAATTCAAAGTAAACACGATTTTCCTACCTAATTTTTTAATCAAGTCTATTTCCCTATATCATTCTATATTAAGGAAAACATAAAAAACACTCAAGGTGTTTTGGGTTTAAAGATAATAATAAAACAAAATCCTATTTAACAGGGCATTATTGGTCCTGATTCCTCTCAAACGTTGTGGGTCGCTTAGAGCTCCAGAGAGGATGAAATTTTATTTTCCGATCGCTCCTGAATTTCCCAGCGATTCGCCGAATTCCGGCTGAAAGCTTTCCCATTCTCAAAGTGCCCTTTCATTAATAATCTGTTTGAATTTTTCATCAATGGGAATGATCGCTCACTCATTAGAGTGGCCACCGAAAGGGATTCGATACCGCCCACAACCACTATTGCGTTTCATCTCTGAATTTCTTTTACGTTTTTAGAATATTTTTAGTATCTTTTAAGGAATCTTAATAATAATTATCGTGTTAAGAGCTAAATGCGGGAGAGATAATGAGTTAATATTATCTTTGAAATCCATTTTTCTGTACAGCGGATTCACAAGAGGCCTTTACAGACACGCCCACACAAATTTCGACAATAATTAATAAACTTCCTACGATATTGTGAAATAACAAATCCTTAATATGTTATATTAATATTAAAAACTGTTGTCCTTCAGGCAGCTATCATTATGAATCTCGTAACAGTCGATAAGAACGAAGAGTGCGCCATTGTTCTCAATCAATTGGCAAATCCACAAAAACAAAAACAATTGAAAAATAAATAGGTTCCTCCGCATTTTAAGCAATTGTATAGCAAATAGGTTCAATGAAAATATAATTTCATTTGATAATAACTTCTCCATCAACTTCTTGATGCATTCATGTAGTTAACAAACGGTGGACGATTTGTAAGATATTTTACAACTTAATTAGTATATATACAGTGAAAAAAAACCTTTTATTCTGGGATATCTGTCTCTTAACCTCTACCACTATGACCCGTAAAGGATCTGGGGTCCAGTACATAGTTGAGACTGAACCACTTCCTGGACAACGGTTGTTCAGGGAGGTGCTTTGCTCTAGATCACGCTCATAGAGGGGCTCAGCTTTGTAGAGGCTGGGTGAGCCACAGGATGATCCTAGACCCCATAGGATCCATCTCCGGCCACTAACAGATTAAATAAAAGTCTGTCAGCGTGCGAGATTTGAAGGACCTTTGGCATTGCAACTTAGCGCTCTAATACTGAGCCACTCCCCACCCTATTAAATATCGTAGTATTGGAATTTACATTAATGTCTCCTAACACTAATTTAAATTGTATTTACACATGAGTGAAACTGTACATAAAATACATTATTGTGCTTTGTGTATTATTTACTATATTAAATAATTGCTACCACTGTTCTTTTTCACAAGGAAAATATTTACCTGAGTTCTGTTTTAAAATAAAAAGTTTTCATTTACCGGAAACGCATTAAAGAAGGAACAAAATAGAAAAAGGTAAAGAATTTCATAGCAGCACAGTAATAATAATGTTATTAGCATAAATATGAAATAAGGAACGGGGCAGTTCAGAGTGTAGAGCGCTGAGTTGCTACGAAAGCCCAGATCCGGAAGATACTTTAAAGAACCTGGCGGTTGATTGTGATCTCAGACAAATACCGTGGAATTTCGCTTGTAAAAAGTTCCCCAGGATAGGATATGGCCCAGGTATCGTTACAAGCTAACTTCAATTATAAGATATTTACTTATAATTTATTAATTTTATTATAATTAAAAATGTTTAAAAAAATAATCTGTCTGTTCAGAATATTTCCAAAGTAATTTAATTAAATGTGATAGTTAATATATTCAATTTTAATCGCTTTGATTGGAATATTTATAGATGAAAAATAATAATGCAGTAATATACATTTTCGTGCCTGCTTCCCTTATTTTAGTGTTCAATTTTTGTAAACCTGCTTCATTTTATAGATTATTATATGTTAGTATAATAAAATATCTAAAGCGACGTGATCCCCCCCATAAGGGAGCTCATAGCACAAATAATTGGGCTTCAACACGCTGTCGGAAATCGGGGTTGTCACTGGCGTAGCATCTAAATTGGCTGCGATAAACCAATTTGGATCAGCTGTCTCTTGACTAAACTGAACCATTAATCCTACACCAGGAAGGATATTGTTTTTCGTAATATTTAATAAAGTAATAAAAATAAAAACTATTCCAAAATAAAAGTTAACTTGGAGATAAATAATGTTGTACGAAAATTTAGTTCCATCTTAAATGGCTTCAATGGTTTTTAAACTGTGGCACACTTTATTTAATCTGTTAATAGATCCTTTAGAATCTGGGACCCTCCTGTGGCTCACCTAGCAATCACGATAGATATAGCCAAAATTACAATACAAATTCACAAATGTGTGTAGAATTTACAAGAATGTTTGATCACAGAATAATTGTTTTTCCATATTATGTATATTCTCCATATCCAAGAAGGATACCTACATCTGAGTTATAATACCTCTTTCGGAGCGGGTTAGATGAGTAATAGAGCGCTGAGTTGCTGTGTTGCAGGTTCTGGGTTCGAATCCGGCTGTAGCAAATAAATTATTTAATCTTCAAACAGCAAGGATCAGGAGATCCTGCCGGGGCTCACTCTCTATTGTGGAAGAAACCAAACGGATCAGAGGAAAAATCATCTCTGTGCACAACCATTGTCACATTAAAGTACATTCTCTACCACGTACTGAAGACAAGACCCTTCATGGGTTGTAGTGTAACAGTTTTTTTATTTTATATCTCTTGATTCCATCACTATATATATATATATATATATATATATATATATATATATATATATATATATATATATATATATATATAGAGAGAGAGAGAGAGAGAGAGAGAGAGAGAGAGAGAGATTCAAGAAAAAAAATCAATTAGGTTTTTAAATAATTTTAACGCCATTTAAACGATATATTTTAATTTAATTTAATATATTTTACGATGAGTTTTAGTGACACTTGGGAAGAAAAGTTAATAAAAACCGGTGACCCCTTTCGGTGTGGAGGAGATGACGACACTAAAAATAAATTCCCCCAAATCCCCGAAATGGGGGTATCAAGTGAAAAGCCCTCCTAACGAGCATAAGCCTGTCAGGTGCCTTTCACCTTTTGTCCCCTGCTCTTGCCAAATCAACCTGCGCTGCAGTTGGATAATCAAATTTACTTTTATCAAAAATTATTTACATAAAAATAATATAGATACATTATCTCGTCAGAATTTATTTTACAAACTTTCCTAAGTTATAATTTATAGCAAAAAGGTTGATTTATTAAGACAAATATGAATTTTTAAAAATAAATTTCCTAAATAACGAACCCATTAAATTATCATGGTTCCGTCAGTTTTATTTTCGGGTAGTTTCATTTTAAATTTCCTTTTTTATTATTTCTATTATTCAAATTATATTCCATATTATATATTTATACATATATATATATATATATATATATATATATATATATATATATATATTTATACATACATATATATATTGGTTTCTACTTATCTTGACTGTTATGGAAAATATATTGTATTTTAGTTCTTGAGTTTCAGTCTTTCTTGAACTTCTTAGGCGACGTTTCGAGACTAGGTTAGTCTCATACTCATGCCCTGACAATGAACAAATGAGCTTTTAGTAAAAACATTAAATAGCACACTAAAATAGATGTAAAATGACCTGTGTAAGTTGTAATAGATAGGGTGTACTTACAAGTTCTAAAGAATGAATCAGTTTTTCATTAATCAGTTGCCTCGCAAAACAGCATAAAATGTTTGTATTGCAATTGCTATGATCAATGAGTAAGTAATCCATTTTTTAGTTAACTGCTGTTCCTAAAAAATGGATTACTTACTCATTGATCATAGCAATTGCAATACAAACATTTTATGCTGTTTTGCGAGGCAACTGATTAATGAAAAACTGATTCATTCTTTAGAACTTGTAAGTACACCCTATCTATTACAACTTACACAGGTCATTTTACATCTATTTTAGTGTGCTATTTAATGTTTTTACTAAAAGCTCATTTGTTCATTGTCAGGGCATGAGTATGAGACTAACCTAGTCTCGAAACGTCGCCTAAGAAGTTCAAGAAAGACTGAAACTCAAGAACTAAAATACAATATACATATATATATATATATATATATATATATATATATATTATATATATATATACATATTATATATACATATATATAATATTCCATCTATAATGGCATTGGTAGACTTATGTTGTTTCTGGTTTATGGTTACATGTTTTAATGACCTGCTATTAATTATATTTTTTTTTAAATGTTTACCATCACTACAACTGAATGAACGTTGCTTAATATAAACCATCAAATATGATCATTGAAACTCGCGGTTTTCGTTTAATGAGTTTAAACTTGAATATCCGGCAGCTCAAACTGCAAGAAACATTACCACTGCCTTCGAAGAAGGGTGTTGTTACGATGTTTGTTGTTGGTTTGAGAAATTTTCAGATAAGAGATTAATTCATAAATAAATAATTCATTTTCGCTTTTAGCCAGAAGTAAACCATTTCATCGACTTCGTAGTGCAGGGAGATAGACATAATGTAACAAAAACTAATTAAAAACAACCAAACTGCAATGGTTAATCGGAAGGGCCTCCACTCTTACCTGATAACTTCAGGCCTCATGTTTCACAACAGATAGTGAAGAAACTAAATGAGCTGGATTAAAAACTCCTCCCACATCCAACTTGTTCGCCAGATACATCTACAATAGACTTCCAACTATTCAGAAATTTTGAAAGCTTTCTTATAATATTCTCCATACAAAAACGCATTTTCAGACTTTTGCAAAACCCTGAATTTTTCAATACATTGCACGTTGGGTAAACGCATCGAATATGAGGTAAGTATTTATCTCATCAAGTTGTCTTACAAAATAGCCATTCCTTTGAAAACGGACATTTCCTATCCAACGATCCGATATATAGAGCAAGTAGTTCTTTGTATTTTAAAAATTTAATTATGATTTTTGTTTCTATATACATCGAATTATACAATTTTCAATTCTTTTAAATCGTACTAAAACTTATGATCCGATAAAACAGAAAAAAGCTCTTTTAATAAAAGGAATATACCATGTTCTTCTAAGCGAAAATTCATATTTTTCTTGAAGTGATACTTGACAGGCTCATAATATTCTGTAGAATGGAATGTCTAAAGCATGGAAGAGGAACTACATTTTACATTTAAATTTTATAATTTATTTAATATAAAAAATGAATCCTAAATTCTCCTGTGGTTTGCCTAACTATGCCCAAAGTCGCGGGTTCGCATCATGGGGCAAACGGTGTTAGGATTTTTTAAAGGTTATAAAAATTCCTTAATTATGCCGTCCTTCGGAAGGGACGTAAAATAAGAGTCTCCGGCATGTGGTATGTCATGTACTCGTTAAAGATCCCTGTCCTAATTAAATTTGTATAGGCGAAAAGAAAAGGACCCCCAGAGAAGCATCGTCCGATTAGCCATAGCAGCAAGAAGTGACAAACAATACAAACCATTCAACACCAATCATTTTCATTTGATATAATGGGAAGGAGCAACATAGAAATTGAATTTACACGAACTTTATTAAATGAACTATCAGGTCTGCAAGTTTAAAATGTCGTTTATTTCTTAAAATATAATTTAATTAAAAAAAAAAAGTATAATATATTTTATTCAAAGTACTGGCCCTCGCTTTCTACACATTTTGTCCATCTCTCGGGCAATTTATGGATACCATTCCAAAAGAATGCTTCATCTTTATTTGAAATCCATTCATCGAGCCATTTTCTTACATCCTCCAAATTGTTAAAGTGTTGCTCAGCCAATGAGTGTCCCATCGATGAGAATAGGTGATAATCAGAAGGCGCCAGGTCAGGTGAATACGGCGGGTGGGGTAGGAGTTCCCAATCAAGCGAAGAAATCGTTTCCTTAGTCAATCTGGCTGAATGTGCAGGAGCGTTATCATGCTGAAGAATGACTTTGGCGTGCCTGTGAGCCCATTCTGGGCGTTTTTCGATCAATGCGTGACTCAAATTGATCATTTGTTGTCGGTAGCGGTCGGTATTGACTGTTTCGCCGGGTTTGAGAAGCTCGTAGTAGACTACTCCCTTCTGATCCCACCACACACACAGCATTGTCTTATTCCCAAAACGATCCGGTCTTGCACTCGATGTGGATGGTTGTCCTGGCGTTACCCATGATTTTATTCGTTTGGGATTCTGAAAATAAATCCATTTTTCATCGCCAGTTACAACTCGATGCAAAAAACCCTTTCTTTCGTGGCGTAAAAGCAGCATTTCGCACACAATTTTTCGTTTTTCCATCTGTCGTTCGTCCAATTCATGTGGAACCCATTTTCCAACCTTTTGAATTTTTCCCATAGCTCTCAGGCGATCGGAAATGGCTTGTCTAGTGACATTCAACTGTTCTGCCATCATTTGTTGGGTTTGGGTATTGTCTTCGTCTAATAAAGATTGCAATTCGACGTCCTCAAACTTTTTTGGTCGATTTTCTCGTTTTTTATCAGTAACATCAAAATCACCACGTTTGAAACTTTGAAACCAACGTTCACATGTCTTGAGGTTGGAGCAAGATCGCCATAAGTCTCAACAAGAATTCGATGACATTCAGATGCCTTTTTCTTTTGATTGAATAAGAAAATCATGACATGCCGCAAATGCTCTTTATTTGGCTTAAAATTAGACATTTTTAACACCAAAGAAAGGTATGATACGTCCACGTAAACGACTTAAAAACAACTGACTTTTGTAAACAAATGACTAACAAACAAAATAGCGTTTAGAGATAAGCAAATCCTTCAATAGGCTAAGAGCGCATTCTATTGGAATTAAAACGACATTTTAAACTTGCAGACCTGGTAAGTGTAAAAAAATAGCATCTCACGGTTCAAATGGGACATTTCTTATAAAAAAAAAAAAATAAATATTGTAAAACAAACATATATTAATCGTGACTTTAAAGATATTTTGAATTTTTAGGATTCTATGCTACCCCAGTGATTCCTCCTTCATTAAATTTTCATCGGCGTCTAACAAAACATTTTAATATCATCAGGCTTGACTGATGCTCATTTAATTCATTCCAATTCAGACTGAAATGAACGCGTACTGCCTTGATCACTTTCTCTTAACTCTTTTTCAATGGTTAAGGAACCTTCTCGAACTGCTGGGGTGGAATGTTCTCGAATGTTCATACTAGAACCTCTAGAAATAATTATAAAAATAATTATTATGGCTTCAAAGATTCCGTTAGACATAAAATGCTACATAGACATAAAGTCCAATAGATATATTAAAGCATTGAAGCTAAATTCTCTTACATACAAAAAAAAAAAACACAATTTATAACAAAAATAAGATACTTCAACTAGTTTTATATTTATTAATTTGTTTTTTTGGAAATTTTCGTAATGATTCTAATAGGGTTAAAGGGCTTTGGACAGAACTTAAAATAATGTCCTTCCGCCTTGAGATTGTACTAAGAAATTAAACCCTCAAGAACAACCCTTAAGTTCCCTTTATAGCAAACGGATAGAGTCGGTTAAATCAGTGAGTAGAGCGCTGACTTGATATTCCAAAGATTCCGGGATTGAATTCGGCCGTGGCAAATAAATTATTTAATCATTAACAGCCCCGGATATACCCTCGAATTCTACAGACCTTCTAAGGCTCATCTATGAAGTGTGTAACCTTAATTGGAGCAAAAACCTTGCGGTTGAGCACGACCTCCGACAAACCACCTCCCGGCCCAATCGTTGTCCTAGAAACAGGATAATATTGAAAGAAATATGTTGTAGTGGTGCAGTTTTTCATATTCGGTTGGGAATCGAACCCACAACAATCTAAACCACTCTAGGACTACTTTGAATTGCTCGGCTATCATTATTCTTCTGTATCCTAATAATATCATATCTTGGCTAAATTAATATAAATCATTATTAGATCATTAAAATATTGATAAGTCTATAATTTAGCTTTCTCAAATTTTACCTCCTGTCTTCAATGTAATTCAAGCACAGATGTAATTCAATGTGGTCATATTAATGGTTATAACTTTATCAGAAGGAAATGGAGCTTTTCGTTAGAGTTTTATCCAATTAAAATCTCATACCCTCGGCAAGATAAGCCTTTGACTCTGAAGTCTTTGAGTAATCAATTACTAATCTTCTTTTGGATTAGTTTTTTTTTGTTCTACTAGCGCATAAAAAAAAAAATTTCATATAGTAATAAACATGAGCCAGTGAACTGAAGAAGGGTAAGTTATAATTTTAAAATAACCATCATTTCGATATGTATATCAATATATGGTGAGCATTTCAAACTCTGTGTTAGATAAACCAGTCCCTGAATGAAAACTAATCGTAATTTTAACTGTAGAAACGCGAAATTACTTTTTATGTTTTTTTTACTATGTAATTCACCAACTATTACTTTCATTATAGGTGGGATGAGCGAGAATCTAGCATACGTTCTTCAATGTAACGTTTTCACTGGGGTTTTTTTTGTTTGTTTTTTTTTTGTCATCTTGCATTATTAATTTAAAACAATAATAGTTTTTCAACCTCTGCTAAGTTCTGGCGCGTGTTCTCTGAATAAATACTTCCTCTGGACAGGTTCCCACGCTAACCAAGTGGTAGATTTTTTAAAATATTTTTAGTGAATGAAAATGTATTCATGAAAAAAAGGTAGAGCAACTGCGAATTGTTTTTAAAATAGAATTTCCTTGGCCGCAAGACAAAAAGAGTAATCCAGGTACAATCCTTTAATCTTCCCTAAAAAAAATAACAATTGTACCACTACAACTCATGAAGGGATTTGGGTACAGTACTTGGTAGGCTGAACGGTTTCTAGGACAACGGTTGTGCCGGGAGGTGATTATTCCTATAAATAAGGTTCTCCGGAACCAACAGGACCCAATGGATTAAACAATTTATCTCCCACAGCAGGACTTGATCCCGGGACCTTCAGCTAACCCCCTCCCCACTCTTTCCTATCCAGTCAGGATTATAATATTTCATCCATGACAAGCCAATTACAAATGTCATCGAAATGAAATCGAGAATCGGAATCATTTGACTCGGAAAATTATTATGCTAGAGGTTCTAAAAAGAATTTTTGGATTTAATCTCGGAAGCCGGAAGGTATGGGAATAAAAATCATCAAACATACTGATGATGATATAATTCATCATTCACAGCAATATAATTTCCAACATATTATTGAATCTTTATGTATGAGATTTAAGAGTCAAATAGCACTAATTCATGATCATTTGAAGTCTGCAATTATTTGCAGTTTTCATTACATGCACTTCTTGCCATTAATTAATTCATAGAACTTTATTGATAATAAATGCTCCGGATGTTGCTGCTTATCACTAACATACTGAATGGAGTCAGGATATTTTTCTAAATGTTTCTTGGGTTTCTTGTAGAATATTTCATTCTAAAACTTAAAGCTACAGTCATTAAAAGATCTTTGGAAAAAGTTTTCAAAAATATCTGGTTCTTGCACTTCTTTTCATAGTTGTACAACACAAAACGTTATGATTATGCCATTTCGGACGGACTTTTGTTAGGAAGGCATCAACTTGGAACAAAGGTTGGCCTTTCGAGCAACGGCATAACTAGACAGTGTTAGGGATAACTACGGGCCCCTTTGAGGAGATCTTCATAGATAACAAAGCCTTAACAGAACAAAAGAGCCTTCAGATCTTGTAAAACGGTCTGATTGGAAGAAGAAGCTGTTTGATCCAGGTAAAAGGCGGAGCTATTGAGCGAGGGCGAAGCCAACAAACCGATTGGCGGCTAAATAATGCATGAGATTGGCTTTGAGGGGGGAATTCTATCTTAACCGCGGGGCCTTGTCCCACCCCGGGGTGTCGTGCCAGAGGGAACGACACCTCTGAAAATAGCGACTACTAGGCCAGCTCTCTTGTTTTCATCGGATCATTCGCTCGGCCAAGCGCGGCAGCGAAGGTTGGCTCTAGCCCTAAGCGAGGGGTGTGTTTCTCCGACTAGACAAAATTATATATTAAATATATACTAGGAAATACTTTGTGTATATATTTTGTAATACTCAAATTAATTTGTATGAATATGATCTTAAGTGTTCCTCCGGGTAGATAATATTATGTATTATAAATAATAGGAAATTAAATTATGGGTATATAGTTTATAATACCCAAATTGATTTACATAAATATGACCTAATGTGTTTTCCGAGTATATAAGACTATACGTTATATATCTTCAGCCTCAGGGAATGTGTGGTCAAGTCGAATTTTGTCCAGAGTGAGTTAATTGTAGTGAGGAAGCGGAATCGTGTCACTCTCGTTATTTTTGGCTTGAAAAGGGGTTGTAATATAAGCAATAACTCCTCTTCAACCCAATGACTTACTTAGCCCCTTATTCACTCTGAAAAAAAAACGATTCCACGATACCTGAAAAAAAAAAAACGATACCTGAATACAAGAAACTTGTTTCGGAGAAAAGTCGACTTAGCCACTCATATACGTGGGCTGTATCTGGCTTTAAATAATGGGTATTTAATGTAAAAACTGAAATTCGTTTGTATAAATATGATCATTAATTTTTCTCGGAGTAATAAAAATTAAATATCATATACGCAAGGAAATGGAATACAGTTGGGTTTATCAGTAGATATTGTTTGATAACTATGATTTGATGTTTTAGGACGACCCTGTCGTTATTATAACTAATTGCAATGGAATATTTAATAAATATAGAAATTTCAAATAATAAAAGGATGTGAAACATTTTAAAACATCAAGCTACAGTGACAATATCTTTTACAATAAGCACCAAAACTATTATCATTAGGTTAATTTTAAGTTTGTTTTGAGTTTGTTCGCGGTAAACTCAATAACTACTGCAGGGATTTTCTTGGGGTTTTCACCAATAGATTGAGTGATTCATCAGGAAGGTTTAGGTATATAATTTTTCGAGGTTTTGTGTCAATGGATTGGAATATCGATGGGTTTCACCGAAGACGCTGCTTGCCTAATCCGGTGCAACTATCTAACGTGCAAGATAATAAATTCGTATATAAAGAAATATTTGGTTCTGTTTTTATTTTTATGATTTCTATATAAGTAAGTACATTACTTGAGGTGAATGGGAAGATGGGAAGAATGAAAATCAAGACTCCCAAAGAAGCCTAAACTATTGGTCCATTATATTCACGGGGTCCTTAGTGGCCGGTACGTGATAAAAAAATACATTACACAGACAAATTATTTAAGCATAATATGCCGAGAAAATTACTTATTACCCGAGAAAAGCTGAGGTGGGTTGCTAGTTAACAATAAAATAATTAATCAATAAAATAGTACGAAAGGAATATTGTATGCGTGACCAGTATGAGAGTACTAATAACTCAAAATAAATTGAAATTCCCAGGTGAAAAAATCAAGGCATGACATTTCTCAATAATTGCTATTAAATTATAACAATTCTTTATAATAGAGTACATCACTCCGATTCTTTGGAATAGATTCTAAATTAAATGTATGAAAAAAAAATCCTGGCACATATAAATATATAAAATATAAAATACAGGTACATTTTTAAAAAACCAACAGGGCGCCCACTTTTATTTAAACATATTTTTAAAATTTAATTTTCTCCTCCCTTTCCTTGGAAACATTATTTATCACAAGAAAATTACAGCTGAGATTATTAAGTACAAATTATATTTCTGAGTTTTCCACACATCATTTCGTTCTACTTGATAGATATTTTTTTTTACAGATTATATTAGTATTATTACCGATTTCTTTTTTCAGTGTAATCATCAAACTCTTGATTTAATTTTATTTACCAATTATTTAATTGTACCAATAAGTATTATGAAATTATTCTGAATGAAGAAAACTAAAAGTACAGGCAGCTTGTCGAGCCGGACTACTGGTACAAGGATGAAACCTACCAGATATTGAAACGCATTACATTTTACATTAATATGAAGATTTTCATTATCGTTGAGTCCTCTTCATGTCTAAACGAATGGTAGAAGTTTTTTCTGCTTTTTGTTTCCTGGGGCTTAGAGGGCGTAGAACATCTAGGTCATCAACGCCCGTTGGTTACGTATTAAGCTTTAGGTATTGGTTTGGTAACCAACTTATCCGGACCTGAGAAAGGGCGGAAGTTTTTTTTCGTCGACATCATGGAAAATTGGTGTAGACTTTCAATCAAATATCTATCATCAATTCCTTTAATTTTAGTTTTTTACAACAAAAAATACCTATTAAGTATGTATGAAATATGGATGAAAGTAATGCATTGTGAAAAACTTATAAATAATATAAGTGATTTTTGCATTTAATAAACTCTAGTTTTATATTACATCGGTTTCAAATAGGGAGCAGGGTAACTTTTGTAACGTTGAAGTAGAGCGCTGAGTTGCTAAGGCGAAGGTTACAGATGTAACATCCGTTTTTGGGCCCTTTGGTACCAGAGGACACATCCCGGGGCTCACCCGGCCTCTATAATTTGGGTACAATTAATTGGGGAAAAAGCCGTGCGGTTGAGCTTGACCTCCGACAAATTCCCTATTTACAAAACGTTTGTCCTATAAACACTGCAGACTCTACCATGTTCTAAACCTAAGGCCCTGAATGGGTTGTAGTGGTACATTTGTTTTTCTATTTCAAGTAATCGAAGCGATGTACTCTTATATTATAAGTATTTTTTTCATTTAATAGCAATTGTTGAACCACGTATGGTTCAGTACCCTGAACTTTTAAGATGGAAATTCAATTTTTTTAAGTTTCATGAAGAAATAGAGCAAGCATACAATTATTCGCTTTATAATAATTTTTTTTACTACGTGCTATTATTATCCGTTGAGTGTAATCTCTGACAAATCACCTCCCCGCAGAATTGAAGTCCTAGAAATACTACAGTCTCTACCACATAATGAACCCAAGACCTTTCATGGGTTGTATTGTTACAGGTTTTTTATTATTGTTAATAATTATGGTTTTAAGTTAAGTCTAATTGCTCACTCGCTTTAGGCTTGATTTACCACATTCACATATTCACGTAGGTGAAATATGTACCTTAAAATACCTGTTCCACTTTAAACTCCATTACCTGTGTGAGAATAATATTTATAATAAAAACAATGTTTAGTAGTTATTAATTTCCGAGTGGTTATTTAGTACCCCAAGGTTATAATAAAGCATAACAGTTTGGTAACATCAGCAAAGCCAAGAACAATAAACAGTATCGGGCCGAGACCCCAGCGCCTTGTTTCTCTTGCAGATTAACCGGGATGACGGAACTGCTGAGACGGGTTCAAACAGTCCCTAATTTATGGCATGGGAATGGATTAGGACGTGGAGGTTGAAAGGCGGGATAAAATAGGGCTTTGCAATTAACCTTGTGGCATCTGTTTGTCCGCTCCTGTCCTTAATTGAGGGGCCTGTCGTCAAAGCTATTTACTTAAGCTGGGGTCACTATTGTTAGCCATAGAATTCAATATGTAGTTCGTATTTGTGGCATTCATGTTTGAGGTTTCTGAATTTGTGTCAGTAGAAGTTGTGTCAGGTTTATACAAAAACAAAAAATAGAAATATAATCTTAAGTTAAAACCTATTTCAGGAATTTAGAGTAACTACATACTAAATTACAAAATATAAAACTAAATTAGAAAAAATTATGATTGACATCTAGGACCGTAGATAGACCAAAAATTTAATGAATGTTATTATTAGCCATTTATATTGTTTTATTATTTAAAAGAAAATAACTGTTTCAGTGAAAACTAAGTTGTAAATTAGAAAATTTTCTTCAAGTGCGCACTAAAACGGGGTTATTGCTATTAATTTTTTAATCGAGTTTTGAAATTATTGCTATAGAACACATTATCGTATAAAACGAAGGAAGAAATAAAAATTAATAGAAAAGATTTTTACCCTGGAACATCCATACGTTTAGTAATGACAATGGGTTGCACATTTTTAAACCAACAATTGCTACTTACGTAATCGTGTTCCATCAGTACTATTTCAATGAAGAGATTTTATCATTCTTTTATGGAAAAGCACCAACCATTGAACATGGTCCCAACTAATGTGATTAGAGATTTGGGATCGCGAAAGTTGAGTTGGCCTTATAAAGTTCTTGGGATTATTGAAGAACTCATTCCTAAAAAGTTAATACTTATTTGTACACTTGTTGATGGTGGGTAGATCGAGATGTAGGTGGGAGGATAATGATAATACTCAGTACAAAAGATGCTTTTACTAAGATAGGTGAACAAACCTACTAGGAAACTAGGATTGTTAGTCAGTTAAAAAAAAGAGAAAACAAAACTAAAAAATAAGAAAATGGTATATAAACTGAAAAACTTGTACAAATATAGTTTGGGCAATGTTTTGTAGTATTATTACAAACCAAAGGTCTATTAAAAACACTATTTTTACAAAACATCAAGGTCACGTTTGTCACTCACTTTGTTATTTGTATAGCTTCTGGAATAAAGATTAATTAAAATATGTTTGTATGAGATTTGGATCCATCTTCCAAGATTAGATAGGCTTAGGTTCATTTATTTGAATAACTCAAAGTTACTCTAGTTCATCCTCTCTGGTATCAGACGCCCGAACACGGTCTGTGTACAAGGTCAATTTCCGTGCGGGGCGGTGTCGAGCAGGGCGGGGCGACCGCAGGAACAGCGCCCTCTGGAGCTGGGCGACCTTGAAGCAGGGGGAACAAATTGGAGCATGTTCCACTCCCGCTGAATAATACGGCCATCAGCTCGGAAGGGAGGAGGGGGCGAGAGGGAGGGGTGACAACTGGCCTCGCAAGGTCTCCTGATGGATGATCACTGGAGGCCGGGCAATGGCGGTCATCAGGAGGAGCCATCTCCTCAGGATCGTGTTGTAAGAATTTTTTTTAGTTTCGCAAATATATTTTAGTAACCTTTATATATTTCAGTAGTAATTCCGTCAAGTGCGGACTTCGCTAACCAACTGTGTTAATTTTGTTTTTACTTTGTCTTCTTGCAATTACTGTTGCGGTAACTAACGTGACTCATTGTTCAGCGGGATCTTTTTTAATTTGTTCTCTCGTTTTTATTGATATGTAATGTCAATTATAATAGTAAATACATATGAATTCGAGCTACTGATACCAAAACAATGCAGTAATTATAACAGGTTTTCATTGCTTCGCGGGCAACCCAATTTCAATAAAGATAGTTAAGCTTGATTTCAGCCAAATCCCTTACCTGCACTGCCGATGGAGATAAACGGTCCCTACGATGTACTGGTAATATTATATGTAATAATATAAACTAATCTATCTTGAATAATGATAGTTGACCTAATATATGTAAATATATTTACGTATGAAAATGGTCCGGGTAGAGGTGTCAAACATTTCCCTTAAGTTGGGAGAAATGTTTATGAAAGAGCCAACGTTTTGAGCCTCATTGCAGGTGCTGTCGAGGGGAGGAGGCCCGGTGTGAAGTCGTCACTATAGTTGAGGTAGTTATGTGTTAGTCCCAACTTAAGAGAAATTTTTTATCTCCACCCGGACCACTTTCTTCCACACATCAAGTAATATAATTTCTTTAATGTAATGCATTGGTTTCTCCTTGTGATGTTCCCGTTTTGCAGGTTATTGTAGTCTAGATAAATAAATAACGATTGCATAAATTACATTGATTGAGCTCAGTAATATGATTACTTCGGGTTCATTATAATCCTTGTAAGTACTTTAAGTACAATGAATACTTCGAAATGTGTAACAGAAGGGTAAAATAAATTTTATAAATAGGAAACAAATTGTAATAATAAATAAGTAAAATTCTAAGGAAACGAAAACATCCGGCATTTTAATTCGTAGCCACTTTTTTTTGTTCAATGCGTTATAATGTATTGAATCAATGTAACTAAATGCATAATACAAATCCGAATAGATACATCTAAACTATGATATTCGAGGTATGTATAAAAATGTAATGAAATAAATAAGTAAACTTTAATTAATTGATTGGGGTATTCGAACTATTTTTTTAAATGACTGAAAAACTAACTCTTTTCTAAGGGCAATCGAAAAGATAAAAAATTAAAACAAAATCAATTTCTTCAGATAATCGCATTACTATTGTATATTTTAATTACAGAGAGTGAATTAAGCACGTTCTTAGAGCAAAGGTTAAATAAAGGTCACCCATGAATTTATTACTCAATTTTATTTCCCGCAATGCACAATTCTCACTACACAACTATAAAAGCTTGTTCCTTATTCATGGCGATGGAAATGAGAGAGCGGGGTTGATTGGGCATTCGAAAAGCAAAGCGATGTAGCAATCTTCCGGGCTGGTATAGCTACGGTTATCAGCCGTGTTCCGTCGGGTAATTAGTGGCTCGGCATTTAATGAAAATCATGAATTATAAACGTCAAGATCAGTTTGTTCTGATCCTAATCGAGATTTATAGTCCATTGGTTAGCTCAACAACAATTAAATAAAGCATAAACCTATGACTAAGGTCGGGAATAGAACCAAGAACAATGTCGAAACTTGTTGCACGTGGCTTCCAAATAAAATATTCCTGTCAAAACTTCGTCCTTTTTTACAAGCACCATCTTCTGAAAGCAAGATTCTATGGAATCGCATAGGATTTATAAATTTTCAAAATAAAGACATAAAAATTAAATTAAATTCTGTTTTAGAAAGAAGTGTGAATCCCGATATTCAAATTGAATTGTGTAAAACAACATAAAGGTAATAGTTCGTAGAAGAAATCAACCAGGAATGACTGCAAATAGGGTCTATCTGTTAATGATCTGTTAATGGATTAAATCATTTTTCCGTCCCTCCTCAACTCGCTACAGGAACTCACTTCTATAATTGAAATGTATGTATCGTACAAGCCGTACAGGGCTTTGTAATAAAAATAAATATTATTTTACGAAATGAGCAATAGAGGGATACAGAATACAGGTCACGAATGCAGGTAGAATATACCTCAAGGAGTGGGGGGGGGTGAAGGTACCTGGGAATGGGATTTTGCTTCCTACTTCCTAAGAAGACATAATATCTATAAATTATATTTTTTTAACAATTGAACTGAGTATGACATTCTTTACTCACCAAGCATGTTTATATTTTTTATATTACCATCAGGGTATTAAGTTCACTAATTAGTAAATCGTTAAACACACAACCAACCTCTGGATAAGAACTTAATTGTAAAGAAAGTTAAGATACAAAAATAAATCATTGCGTAATTTTACGTAAGTTGCGTATTTATCTTCATGGCATCCCAAAGTGAATAGAATTAATAAAGCATTTTTATTTCTTTAAAACATAGATATACGTATATTACTACAATATATTATGTTGAAAATTCGTACGATAATTGATACATTTTCATTCCATTACCTCTAACGGTAAAAATACTCCTAATATTTGAGTTCAAAACTAAATAACGAAGCGCTAGTGAAAATAGAAAGGAAGGAAAGGAAACAAAGAGATTGGTGTAGGACAACAATTTATTCTGAAAAGAAAGACTGAAGGAATTTTGTTTAAAGAAGCCCGCAGATGGAATAAAAAAAAGAAGAAGAAAAGTACGATCACGCAGGAATGGGCAGGTTAGGAAGAGGATTGTGGCCGAGGAAGAAAAAAGTTTACTCCGGTAACTGTGGCCCTGGAGGAAGCTGTATCGATAGAGGTGCCAAAGTTTATTCGGGAGTTAATATCTGCAAACTTTTTGGTAGAGAAGGGAGAAATGGTACCGTCAATAAACTTTGGACTACTTTTTGAAAATTTTTAACTCCAGATGAATCAGAATGCTTGTTTATTTTTATTCTATGGTAATCTTATTTGCATAACTAGACTACTATTAGTGAACTGTAGTGTAATAATGATAATAAGGCTTAGCGAACCCGATGGGTCGATGCCGATACCACCAATATCTGCTTACAATCTTCTGTCCACGGAGCACCACCCAAACCCAAATCCCCCAGATCACTCTCAACGAAATCCTCCCACCTACGCCACGGTCTATCCCTCAGACGCTTCCCAATCGGCACACCGCTTATTAACATCTTGGGAATTTGTTCGCTACTAAGTCCAGTAACTTTACAGGCCTACCTTAATGTTCGTGATGCTATAACTTGAATAATATTTCCTGGATGCATGCTTCGTAATTCCGGGTTATGTAATCGCCTATGTTCTCCAGTGGTCTCATCCTTTTTTAGACTGAATATTCTTATAACATCTTATTTTAGAATACCTGAAGACGTTGTTCATCCTTCATCGTTAGCGGCCAATGTACAGAAATGTTGAAATGTTTTTAGTTTTATTTTTTTTAGAAGAAACTAACTTATTTTGAGTGAGATAATGTTTTATAAATTAAAGTTAAATAAATGTCCTTGTATAAATCAGACTATTTAAAATACTAAATAAATGTCGCAATTAATTCCTCTTCAAATATTTTACACACCCAATTATTTTCTCGCTACGAGAGAATTAAATTATTCCGAGTAGAATTTATTCCGCTGAAATATAAACTTAGAAAAGGGTGAATCCCACAGAGGGCCGTTTGTAAATTACAGCTGCAACTGACCAAACTTGGCCCGTAAATCTGATTGTGTGTGTTCGTTGCCTCTGGCTTATCTGTTCGTGTGAGCGTGGATAATCCGGAATAGATGGGGACTGTCCGCATTTTAATTAGGTGATTGGTGGAAATAGTGACCAGGCGGCGAGATCTTATCACTTAGCTCGGGCTAATTTACCTGCTAAATATTGTAATACCTACTAGATGATGAGTGTAGTAATTTTAAAATTGGACTGAGAGAGTATTAATTAATTATTAATTGAGTACATTGGCCCTTATTTTTATAAAGGGTGACCGATAATATTCAATATCTTTAGTTAGTGTAACAAGTAATGCCCGTTGTTCTTCCTTGTAATCATCAATATAATTATTTTTTATTCTAGCATATTGCTTGTGATAAAATAAAATAAATAAAAATTTTAAACCGTATTAAAGAAATCATTTAATAATTAAAGGGACGGACAAAATTAACAAATTTAATTTGAATAAAAAATGGCCAGCTATAAATCTAGAACTTTTAATTTGCCTCTTTAAGTAATCCCACGTTCTGTGTGGCCCATATCTGGGGAGATAGCCATGACATCTCATTGGAGCTAGGTCATTGTTGTTAAAAGAAAAACTACCTATGCCTCCGCTGTGGGCAATTAATATCGTCTGTTTAAAAGAAATGTTCACCAATATAACGAGGGTAACAACTAAAGGTGTAGAAAAACTTCATACAGATGATTCAAAGGAATGCTTTGAAAGTACCTTTTATTTGTTTACGCATTCCACACCTGCACCATATATCTTGTAATTACTTATTTGTAATGAAAACCCATAACCTTGGTAGTAACGATGGATGTAAATAAAACATTATAAATCACATCATTTTAAAAAAATTCAGATATATAGTACTCATGTTTCGTAAAAAAGTCATTAACTACTTCTTAAATTAAAAAAAAAATATTTACTGAAATTTACTGTTGTTTTAAATAATGCAGCCAGTAATATTTTGATATTATGTATTGCATAGTCACAAATCTCACTTGGAGTACCAGTCTTCAATTAACCTTCCTTTTTTCCTATCTTAAAAAAAGCGGCTCATTATGTATGTTAATGTAAACTAGCGTAAACAAAACCAGCAACTAGTTCTTGTTGGCTTTCTTTAGTCTCTGTCCGCTACTGCACTCTATCTGAGCCATTCGAATAATCTGTTCAGATCGAGGAAATATATTTTTCAAATAATGTTCCAATAAGAAAAGGTAGGTTGGTTTATTTTACATGGTTCTGCAATTTGTACAATAATTGAGCATGGGAACTGATTGGTTTTAAATGCCTGGATCACTGACTACATTCATGTCTATTATTAAATCATTACTATGCATTTTACATAGTTTTATTATTATTATTGTTGGCAGATATATGGCACAACTAGGACTAAGTAGGCGGCTGATGATACTGTAATACGATGACTGATATCGGAACTATACTGCCTTGCCTTCATAAATTATTCATAACTGGGCTTTGGGGGCCGTTGTCTTCAGAGGGTGTTGTTCCCCCTCTAACTAATTGTATCTAGCTGCCTAGTCCCAGGCAAAGGATATGTAGCTCTATTCTTTTTTAAAATGAAATACAGCGGAGGACTCATGCATATTCAGGGGAAACTATGCATTAGCAGATATAATTAGCATGCACACTAAATTACTCCGAAATTTCTCTTTGTCTCAAAAATGAATTGCACGAGATTCTGTGGGATCATAGAAAAAAAATATACTTCAAATGTAGCCAATCCTCAAATCTCGGCCAAACAAAAAAAAATCTTTCTTTTTTTAACGTCTCTCTATAGGAGTTTGGCTAGTATTTCTTGAAATCACTTCAGATTCTCGCCTATTCTGAAGAAGACCAATGATTTCCTGAAGCCCAGCCTGTCTTGAATATCTCTTCTTCGCCCAACACCTCGCTAACCATCTACCGTTCAAGCAATTGCTAGCAGTAGCACTTCCTACTTTTTTTTATTCCGTATGATGAGGTAAAAATATATTGTTTTCTCTGTTAAACACAATAAGCTTCCGCGTGGTATATCACATATTTCATTCGTAGTTCTATTGGCCACGATATCCACTGTATTCTGTGCAGTAACTATATTTCGAATGCTTCGAAACCATAGCATACTACTGTGCGCAATCTTAAGGCCAATAAATACATTTTTATTACCATGGTGTATTTATTGGCTTCAATCTTAAAGCCAATAAATAAAGTAGGGTATAACTATCGTTTTAGCAAAAACATAATTTGTTCATTAGTGCATCTTATTGGATTCGCGATGTTGTAAATGCCATAAACTTTAAAGCTGTAAATATAAAATTTGTTTATTTTTTAAACTGGATTTAATTCTTCTTTATTAGGGTAAGAGAAATAAAAAACATTTTCCAGTCACTGTTTATTCCTGAATTTCAACCTATTCGAGACGTTTCGACACTATGGTGTCATTTTCAATCTTTTTTTCTCTGCATCTTTTAAAAACTCCTATAAAATTTTTTTGATATTCAACAAGTCTGGAAAGTCATATTTTTTAAAAATTCTGGGGGGGATCATTTGTCCTTCATGGTCAATAAAATATTAAAAGATTATAAATTAGATTTTAATTAAAATAGATTAGATTATAAAAACATTTAAAGTTTTTTAAAAGATGCAGAGAGTGTCAAGAGAGCCATAGTGTCGAAACGTCTCGCATAGGTTGAAAGTCGAGAATAAACATTGACTGGAAAATAGTTTTTATTTTTCTTACCCTAATAAAGCTGTAAATATTTAAAATAAAAACCTTAAAATTCAAAAATATTTGGAAAAATCAAGAACGAAACCCAACAATTTTTTTTTATTAAAAGCATTTGTAGTGATACATTGTTGAACAGATTCGTAAAATTTAAGTAAGGATCAGAAATAAATCAGGAATCAGAAAAACAACGATGTTAGTAACAAAGAAAAAGCGACCGGGGCCATTCCGGAGTAGAATAAGCAAAGTTTTTTTGTTTTTTGTTTCACCCAACTTTGGGGTACTCTGGATCAATCATTAGTGGTTGTTCTACGACTTTCTCTCTGCCCAGTACCTTAGTTATGTATTGCAAATAGTATTGTGTTTTTTTCAGTAAATAACTGAATATAATAATTTTTTAAATAACTTTCAAATATTAATTTTAACTTATATACCAACTTTATTAATGATTCATTTTCAAAGACCGTTATCTCTAATCATTACTCCATATTTTCTCCTCCGTTTCTTTAACATAATTATATTACATAATGGAATACATGAGATAAAATGGAAAGGAATGATAAATTGTTTGCTAGCACTACGCGCCCTAGGTACCTTCTAATACTTTCTGTATTTCTTTCCAATCCTTTCAACTAAAAAGACTCCCTACTTCCTTAATTTTCTCAACTCACGTTCCTTTATCGACCCTTTCAATACAAGAAACCAGCCTAACAGCTTGTGAACTCCCTACGATAGAACTGTTTCCCTTAGAGTCTAGTCAATAATGGAAGGATGGGGGAGGTTTTGTCCTTGCCATATAAATTTTGGGGTCGCTGAACATGTGAGGTTTATGAAATAAGTAGCCCCATTTTTTCTATTTTTTGATCCCAAAGATCATGAACCTTGCTCTATCTAACCATCAAATATATTTCGTTGCTATTTCTCCTGATGTGGTACACACAATTTGTTTGATAAGATAAAAGATTGTGCTCCGAGACGTATAAGCTTTACTAGGCCTTACTTGCAATTATGTATCATTCATAATATTTACTTGTTTTATTAATTAAAGTTGTACATTTCTATAAATAGTGTTACGGTCACAGAGAGAAAGACGGGCGAAGGGAATTAGCGTTCCTAGAAAGGGATTAAGCCCCTTTGTCGGAAGAGATCAAAGAGATTGATCTGGGATGGTCCAGATCTCCCCACTCCGTGTCGGCCCTGCCTATTTAAATGCCTGCCTTGCCGGGAGTGAGTCATTCTAAGAGTGAACCAATCAGTATAATAAGTGTGTCACTCAACAGTCTTGTGAGTGTAATAAACTGTTTCTGTTTATTACTGTGTGTCAATTCGTTATATTTGGAGAATCTTACGTGGACTTTAATTAGTGAACTGTAAGTGTTAATTAGTAGTAATTAATTAGTTAGATAGTAGTTGTAATTTTATGGGATTCGTATAAATTTATGTAAATAGTTAAGCTATTTAGAATTAGTAATATCTTATACTATTGTAAATTTATATCAGTTTAGTAATTTAATTGTTAATAATTTAATTATATTCTTTTATCACTTTGTTAATAAATATTAGTATCTTGTATTTAGGAGTACTTTAATTCATTTTAATACCCAGTAGTCCGTAATAATAGGTTTTTTAAATAGATAAAGATCATGTGGGAAAGACAATGTCTTTTTATGTATGATATTCATTCCATCTTGACTGATTTTAGGAAACTTATTGTAATGAATAAAATTACATTAAAATGTATTAATTTATTCTTTCTTGTCAAAAATAACAGTGATTTTGTTTATCTGCGATTTATTTACTAACCATATGTATTATAATGACCAAACAATAGTAGACGATTATGAACATAATGTACTTTGAAAAATGGAATTATAGAAAACATTAATAAAAGGTTTGTTGTTTTTTGCTGTATTTCTTCATAAAGCAAGTCATGGAACCTTCTGGGACCTATGACCCGATTTTCACGAATAATCGTTCTACGACATCCTTTGAACAGTAATAAATATTATTATTATTACAGCTTCAGGGAGCCAGTTAGATAAGATAGAGGAAGGAAGAAAAACAATTGACTCCTCTGAGGACCAATGCGGTGAAGTAGCGGTTGGAGAAATATTTCGCTTTCTTCTAACGAATACAACGAATTTCAATAGACCTTCGTTGCCGATAACGCTTGCTTATCTTAATTTGTAATAAAAAGATATATATAATAATTGGCTAAGGATTATAAATACGACAAAATTAATTAAATCATTTTTTAGATTAATTTATTGATATTTACAACTATAATTATATTACAACAAATAAATATGCTAATATGAACAAATGACATGAAAAAAAACACTTATTGAGAAACGACCCATCGGTAGCACTCCAATAAAATTCTATAGTAGAAGGTCTCGAGGCCATCTTCTTTTCAGACGCCTCGGAGGGTTATCAGGAATACTATGGGAAGCAAGTTGAGAGACTGGTGGATTTAAGTGTGTATGGAGCTTGTCATGGAAGGATAGGTATCTAGTTTGGGCCAAATCAGCAACATATGGGATATTAAGATCATGATGGATGAGTTTGTTTGTGACATAATAAGGAGCATTGAGGATTTTACGAAGGATTTTGTAATGGATACGAGATGAATTGGATGGTTTAGTAGAGCCCCAAAGCTCAACTCCGTATGTCCAAATAGGTCTTATAACTGTCATGTAAATGAGTCTTTTGTAATTAATTGGGAGCTTAGAACGTTTTTCCAGTAAATGTTGAAGTAGGCGAAAACGTCGAGCAGTTTCTTATCTTTTCACTCTTGTATGAGGATTCCAAGTGAGACGTTTGGATGAGATGGAGTCCTAGTTAAATCATTTAAATTATAAATTGAATGAAATATAAAAAGTTTATTTAACAAATATATGGCACATGAAGACATTGAAAATTCAGACAATTAAAATGCATTTAAAAAAATATAAATACATAAGTATGTTGCAAAAACAAACATAAAAATGCATTTCTTTTTATAAATACGGATTATTAGATATTATCAGTGTAGTATCAATTTATATTTAACTTATCATTCTTATAATGGAATGGACTATTTTTTAATATTTTTTGTATCATGAATTATTCTTCTGTTCTAGATAATAAACTTCGTCGATATTAAAATTGTTGAATTATTCGATTCATAGTAACAAAAAGAGAACTTGGTAATAATAGAGTACTCAGTACTTTTAGAAAATTTATTTAAGAGCCACCAATAAAATAATTGTAGTGATTTATGGAAGACGTTTTTCTACAAATTATTATGAAAACTGTTACGAAAATGGTATTTATAAAATTACTCTTAATAAATATTATCCTCATACAAGACTGAAAAGACAAGAAAGTGCTCTACGAGACCTTCTACCATAGAACTTTATTGGAGTGCTACCGATGTGTAGTTAGTTCCTCCACAAGTTTTTTTTTTCATGTCATTTGTTCATATTAGCAGATTTACTAGTTGTAATATTATTATAGCTATAAAGTATTAATATCTATAAATTAATCTATAAAAATAAAAAATAAATATTTTTTATCATTATTCAGTTATTATGATAAGTAGTTGTATAATAAAAGAAAAAAAATGAACAAACATTTTAAAGACGAGAACGAATCGCGCTAAAATTATTTTTCTGTTGAATTGATTGAGAAGTAATCTTATATGACAGAAACTATAATCCGTCAAACCTGTGGAACCGAACACCAATCTATTGTCGGAAGTCAAAAAGCAGATTTATTGACTATCCTGAAATCTGTTTGAAAGTGGTCGTTTTGGCCCACATCGCAGGTCTTCTTCAGGGCTAATCATCAAAAAACCTTTAGTCTAGTGTCAAGTATGATCCTTACTATAACAGCCCTGAAGAAGTCCTGCAATGATGTGGGTTAATATGTCGGGTTTCAAATAATCAATTCTCCTTATATAAGATTTTTTTTACCTCCACCCGGATCAAGTTTTGCTCCTACCAAAAGTCGCTAAACCCGGCTAGAGAAGTTTTAACGGAAAATAAAAAATCAGGTGTTTTAAATAAAGGTGTTTTTTTACTGAATTTCTTTGCTGAAGGTTCTAATTTCAAATCTTTATTTCTTCTTTTATATGTTAATAGCCACAGATGGAACCTGTAGAGCCTATTGGCCTCCATAAGGCTCACCCAGCCTCTATAAAATGAGCATCCTTTAATTTATTTGAGGAAAATCGTGGCGGTAGAGCGTCTCGGAAAAATCACAACCGCTATTTCTAAATACGGATAAAGAAGTTTACACTTTAAAAAAACAAAACATTTTTTGATCGATTATTGGTTATTTATTTATTTTTTTGGGAGGTATATTAAGATGGTACCACCGAAGAGTTGATTAAACTATTGCA